>JAULKK010290381.1:0-13426 GCA_032355705.1 Rubia peregrina
CCCTAGTACGTTCCCTTCTCTACCATTATTGGCAGCATAGTAGTAGGAACGGGAGCAACATATAAATTCCATCTTTGACCCTTAATAGCTCTTGGCAGCCTCATCTCATGTTTAACGATGCTCGAGAGGGGGCGGGTCAAAAGACTTCTAATCATTCCCGGAAAATTACGTTCCTATACTTCTTCAAGTAGTCTTTTAATATCTCTTTAGTTTGGCCACCTCAAAAATATTCTTCTTCATAAACATTTATTACGACATCACAAAATGTTTAAGGCTCTCAATAGCCGTGCTCTCACCAATTTGAACATAGTAATCAAGAAAATGCATGTTTTCTTAGAGCATTTAAATCTACTTTTTTATATATATTCCTTTGTTGGTGGATAGCTAGATTATTAGGTGTTTAACCATATAGGGGGGGTTATAATCACCTTGTGTGGTTTTCTCAACAAATTTCCCCCACTTTTTAAGCATTTAGTACCTAGTGTGTTTCACCTCTATGATTTAGTCAATTTTCACTTGTTTTGTGAGCTTACTTAGAGACCATCATTGAGAAGGCTATTTTTAAGGATGGTAGAAGAAGAAAGGCCACATATAAAGTGGTAGAAGATAGATTGAAGAAGGAAGACGAAGTAGCGGATGAAGATGATCTAGGAGTTGGAACCGAGATCTGGGAAAGATCCCAAAAAAATTGGCACTTAAGGACAACATTAATGGATACATCTTTGTAAGTACCATAAAATCTACTATAAGAACTCCCAAAATAGAACAACGGTTCACCCATAGTGATGCAAACAAGTTGGGACCAAAGGTGAAGAATGTGGAAAAAAAATACATGGCCCCTTCTCTGAGGCATAAAACCACCAGTTTATATCTCTTTTGAGTAGGACAGACCGTGCAAATCTGCAAGTCCCATTCCCCATGATCTATGAAATCGTATGGTTAATTGGCACAGACCACGCCAATCTGCACGGCCCGTGCATTGCGCCAATTAAACGCGCGGTTATTTGGCTTTTTCCACTTCTCCCCTTTTTCTGTCTCTTCCCACCTGTAAATAGACTACTTATTCTTCCTTATCCTCTTGAACCCAAAACCTTATTTTTTCATTATCTTTTCTTTGTTTCTTCATTTTTAATGGGTCATTATAGATCTCATAACCTAACTTAGATTTGTGCTTTTGAGCTTGGACTGATGAATAGGAGGTGGATTTTTACTTTGGTACTTTTCACTTCTCTATTTCTTCATTTCATATCATTTGCGTATTTTGAATCTATGGGCTTTGTTAGTTGAGTGGGTCTCCTGACAAGCAACTATCCATACGCTTATAGACAGTCCACTGTATTTTTTTACTTATGCGCTGCATTGGTTAAATTACATGCTAAATTTTAAATTTTAAAAATATTTTTTATATTATATTTTTATATTTTCACATTCTAATACACATTATTATTATTTTAAACTTTTAAAATATAATATTTTAATTTTATAAATAAATTACAACATTTAAGGTAAAAATACAGTGGACTGTCCCTAAGAATATAGACAGGCCGCCTTTCCTGAGACGTTCTCCTGTTAGTTTTGCTTAGATTTATGGCTTAGGGATATTTTTAAGCATGTATTAACTCTAGATTTATGAGACTTCAATATTCTTGTCTATTTAAATTGCTATAAATATCATGCTTGATTTGTGCTTTCACTAGTGTAGAGTGGGGGAATTTAATGTTGTTCTAATGGACCAGAGAAGTCACTTTATATGTGACTTCTCTGGCTCCGTCTTTGATCCTCTATGATCAATGGCGGTTCCGAGAACCACCTTTAAATATTACCATAGAAGGCGGTTCTTTACCGCCTTTGAAAGGGTGGAAGAACCGCCTTTAATAAGTTTTGAAGTTGAAATAGCCTCAACTTTGTCGAATTAAATGAATTGTTCCAAGATTGGAACAAATATTTGGTTCCGGTGGATTAATCAGTATTGGACTTGTTTCGACGTTCTCTCTTTTTTCCATCCTAATTATTGTAACTAATTATCTTTTTTTGGATACAAACCCAGTTCCGAAATTGGGAATATAATTCAGAAGTTGAAGTTCCTGTGTCGGGGGGCTAGTTGGATGGTGGATTTCCTGATTTGGATTGATAATCCGGACCGAACCTGGACTTTCAGCCAAAAATTGACACAATTTTTTGGACTAGTTCTGAACTCGGAAAGAAAAGTCGTAGGCAATAATATGATAGACGGAGAGTAGTTCCAAACTCGAAAGTGTAATCGGCTCTGAAGGTAACTTTTGAAATTTCAACGAATCCGGCTCAATATAAGCCTCAAAACCAGAATCCAATTGCCAGCAATTTACAAATGCATCATCCCAGATTTAAAAAAATTATAGAAAGAGCTAAAATAGAATGTATCTATACATTGGAATAGAATATAGAAAATCCCATTCCGCACCTAAAATATAATTTTTCTAGCATCAACCCACTACATGATTAGAGCTTTAACAAAAACCTATAGACAATGCTATACGAGAAAGTATTTTTAGATTGGAATAGAAATTTGAGGAAAATCTATTCCATATAAAGCATGTCAATGATGCTAAGATTTGGGGCACACTACCATGTTAGGTTTTCTAATAGTTGCAGAGCGCACATGAAATAGATGCCAGGCTAAAAACTTTCTCGCATGATTGCTGTCATTTTGTGAATATGAATTGTAGTCCTCTCAAAAAATTTGTGGTCTTATAGTAGAATTTGTTAGTTTGGGTTGTTGAGTAATCAATCAATTTACAAAACCTAGACCGCAAGTATATTTAATACTCACCTTATCAATTTTCACGTAATCCAACCTGACATCTTTGACACACTCGGTTGTTTATAACATAATGTAATGGCTGCAATCTTATGTTTTTGCTTATATTTTGTCTTATTTGCAAAGAGTAAATTGTGAATATACTAACTCATTTTCATTAAAAAAATTAAAAATAATAGTAGAAATCGCACCTTGATTCGGACTACGTTGATAGTTTTTGTGACACTAGGTTCATTCAGGGCATTCTCCAAAATGTCTACAAATGATTCAGATGGTGGAAAATTTAACAGATCCATCCAATATATATGTTTCTCGCTTGGGACTATCAAAATCAACCTCCAATGGCCCCTATAATGAAATGTCGATATGTAATTATTAATTTCCCAAATTAAATGACTCATCAACGTGTAAAACAAATAGAATAAGAAAACCATCACCTCTCAATGAATGATGCAATGAATAGATGCTTGTCGCATCACCCAAGGCATTTTCACATATTCAATCTTGAGTAAATACTGAACACAAATACCCTACCCATCCATTTTCCTTTTGATTAGGAAAGAAGTACATGTACCTTATGCAAGATATGTAAAATGATAAGCACGAGTAATTTTTGCCGTCTAAGCTAACAAGAATAAAGTTGTGCTTGCAATAGGAATAGTGACATTATGGTCTGGTTGACTTGGTCACACCTCCAGAATTTCTCAAAGTCACTCCACAATGCGATGATATCTCAGCTCTGACCAAAATCACACTCATTGCCCGAAAATGTATACGAAGAGTTGTGTTCGTGTCCGGCGATCACGTCATACAATTTGCGGACGAAAACCAGATATTCATTTGCTATCTTTGCTACTGACATTGGTTCTAGTGTATCCTTTGATTTGGGTAATATTTTCTTCGATGTCGTTGCTCGGTTCACTTTCAAATGCTTGTCTGTTGTAGGATCTGGGTAAATTAACCGCCTTGGCCAGAGGAGGAACATTCCTTGGGTGGTTTCCAGGGTCTTGTATTCTCCTTCTGGGAAGGGTAAATTAGCATTATGGAGTAACGGTTTCTCCAAGGATATCCTAGAAATTCCATCTGCAATTGGTTTTGAGGGATGATTCTGCATTACTTCATGAAGAATACCTCTTGCCTTATCACCAATTTCAATAAAATGTTCACATAAATATGAAGGCTACATTTAATAATGAAAGCTTAATTATTACTATGCAAAAAAAACATTATTAAATTGAAATGTTATTACCTATTTTTGGGTGGATAAGATGGCATCGTCGAGATTATTTTCTTTGATTGTGTTCAGGAGTATGATTTCGCAATAGACCTCAATATTTCCAGGAGAATAGTAAGATCCTATTGATGGAGGCTCTCAATCGCTAGTGAGATCTTCTATATTTTTGGGTAAAGAGAGACCGGTGTGCTTGACCAACTTTCGAATCAAAATTTCATGTTGCTCTATCTTTTTATCTCATAGTTGGGCTTCCTTTTGCAAGGGGTGGACTCTTGATGGCTTTGCCCTGTAAATACAACATACTATCCCGAACGCTTCTCTTTGTGCCATGAACGAACCCACTCCTCTTGCCCTTCTCGGGTGGTCGGATTTGTTGGTAGCCTTACATTATATGTTGTGTTACCGATTAGCAAGAATCAACCTTCAATTTCATCTTTTTAAAATTGGCCTGTGAAAAAAGTATAACAAGTAAAAATACAAAAGGTAAATGCATATGATATTTTTTTTAAATCGTATTAGGTTTACCACTTTTTCCGCCACTTGAATCTCGACCTCCTTTACGTAATGACCTTTTTTGTTTTGTCTACCTTTGAGGAAAAGATCACACCGATGAATTTGATTGGCGTCGATTGGAATGACCGCCGATCTAGCCTCTTCTTCGGTCATCCCCCTTTCAATCACCAACAACACATCTTGTTTGAAACATTCCTCTATCATTTCAATGTCGCAAGACCGTAACCCCCACGACTCTTCCTATGTGGGAACTCATTCAAAGCCGAAATCCGTTGCTTTTCATCCCGTGTAACCTACGTGACGATGTTGAAGGTTTGTGTAAATATCACTTATAAATCTAAAATAATTCGTATATCCTATTTGGGGTACTTACATTTTTTCCATTTTCGATGGCTCTTCTTTTGTAGATCTCCCAACTCTCAAGTTGAATATGTGTGTAAGTGAGCCACAGACAATCTCCCTTTTTATTTGAAAATATGTAATCTCTGGACATGGTGTACTTATGTTCTCACCAACTCTTCGACAACATACCCATTGTTTTTCCCTTAATTCTCCCATGTCCAGGTAATCTATTTCTAACGGTCTCTAGGGAGTTTAAGTAATAACATAAATAAGATATTGTTTTGAAATAAGAATATTAAATGGATACTAGTCTGCAAAATCGGAAAACTCACAAGAATTTAACCAGTCACTCCATCCACAGTGTGTCCTTATATTCCTTTGACACTTCGTGCAAATTGTCATAGCAAATGTCTACCCCCGTCCTAACAACCTTCCCCACCCAAATAGACCATTTAGCTCGTTCTTCCGATAAACATCGGCCCATCTTGTTAAAAACTGACAAGGTCATTTCCTTCCTCGTCCTTCTTCTTTCTAATGTTCTGCAATGTGTTTTAGCAATTCCTATCTCTTCCAACCCATCCCAGGAAAAGATAGTGGCTCTTTGCGAGTTCTTTTTTTAAAACATTCTACCACCTTAGAGCACAATTATGACAAACCACAACTCAATTGGACTTGATATGGCCAATTACCATATTTCCCTATTCTTAAGTGGTATCATTACAAATAATGAACAAGATTTCATTATGGATAAAAAAAACAAGTAAATTAACTATAGATAAATATGATATATTTTACTCGCAAAAAATGTCCATGATCAATGTATTATCATCAACAAAATGTACAACCAAAGAGCTAAAACATAGATTTATATTAGCAATACAAATAGTAAACATTAATAGAAGTGATGGAAGTGAAGAAGATTTACCTCATGGATGGATGGTGTAAAGAAAACATGTCCTATGCAAAAAAAAAATGTTCTTGATAACCAAACCCACAAATTTTTAGTGCCATTTTCTATTGGTAATTAATCATGAGCATATATTCATGATTACCTAGGGTTTGGAGATGAGGATGAAGATTCAGGAGATGATTTAGGGGAAGGAAGAAGGTTTTCATTCGTGTGTGTGTGTGTGTTTTTTTGGGTGGCACTCATGCCCAAACTAGGTAATTTATTACCCTTTGAAAAGTATTTAATGTTGTTTTTTACCTGATAGTGAACAATTCCAAACTCGGAATAGACCTACGACAATGTTCGGGTTACGGAAAGTCATTATCACAATAGTTAAAAGATTAGATTTGGTTCCGAACTAAAATGAAGTTAGGTTGATTTTTAAAAAATTGTTCAAAATAGACTTCAAACACAAAAATCCCCAAATCGACTTCATCCCTACAAATCATAATTTAGAAGTAGAAATCAAGTCTGAACTTGTAACTTGGTCAGAATCGATCATGCAATCTCTTCAATGGTGAGAAATCGGGGTGGTAAGACGAGCAACCATGGAAATGGCAACACTCGGAGTCATCAACCTTACATTGAGATTGGGGCATCAACAAATTTCTTCAACCAAGAAACCGGGAGAAGGTATGTTGATTTCATCCAAATGTGTAAATGTACAAATCCTAAAATAATTCGTAGTGAGGATGTTCAAGATTTTTCATTAGACTACATACTCTGTTACTTTAAAAATTAACACATGGAGAAATTGATGTCTTTAGAGGTTTGTGTTCATTTTGATAAAGTAGTCCAGTTTTATGCTAATCTTGGTAAAAACTTTGCGAATAAGGATGCAACTAAGGTCAATGGAGTGATTGTTACTGCAACGAAATACATTATAAATACTATATTAGATTGCCCGTACACTAACCCAACTAAGTTGCGTCCTGATACACCGGACGCCCCCCTAGAAATTTTCCACCAACAACAATGGTCTGGAGTCATTGATACCACCTTACTTTGTCCGGTTTCCATGGCCGATAAGTACTTCCATAAGGTAGGTGGTGGGGAGGGGCAAGCCAATAAGTACAATGTAAGGGAATTAACGGTTGAACATTCTTCCGTCGGGTGGCCACACTTGCGATCCCAATATCGACAATCTCATGTTGTTCTACTATGTGATGGAGGGGTTTCCAATTAACCCCGGATTTACCATAGTGAACTACATGTTAAAGGCAACGGCGGGTAAAAATAAGGATCTCCCATACGAAGGGTTAATCACAGTGTTCTTTCTACAGTTCGGGGTTCAGCCCGTAGACAGGCCACTGCGCTTGGAATTTTATGATTTGAGCTGGTTCCAGCATAAGCAATTGGTTCAAGGTGAATACAACAAGTGGAAACTTAAGGTATTCCCGGGTGCTACTGCTAAGGCTACAAAGGAGTGAAGTATGCGGATCTTGACATGGCTGAGTCATCGGGTGAGTATATAAATTCTTTGTCATAATTTCCCATCATCTTAAAATCCAATTGGATTGGTAGGTAATGTTAGTTAAACTTTGTAATTGATGTTTAATTTGTAGGTGGGCACGTTTTTGGAAGACTATTGTTAGCCGCTACTTGTCATGCATCCGAGGTGACCTCACAAAAGTAAACGCGGAACTCGACGCACTGGAAATCCACCATGCCAATTATGCTTCTTCCTCAGGCTTGCAATTGGAGTTGATCAATGATGATACAATGCCTAATTTGGATCCCCAATATTCCGAGGATGATGATGAAGAAGACGCCGGCGAAGATGGCATTGATTCTGAAAACTAGATTTTGTTGTTGAATCACGGATGAAAACAATTTCATATTAATATATGGTCTAGTTTTACAATCGACAGTTTGTAGAATTATGTTTTTTTTACTTTTGAAAGTTGTACTATGAATTTGTATAGTTTGGATTTGTTGCAAATTGTATTTTTATAACTGTAAGCTTTGGTTTCTGTGCGAGTGTTACTTACATTGTTTGGTGAATACTAATTCTTGCAACACATATGACATAAAAAAGCATCAACTATGCTTTTGGAAATAGGGACAAACGATGTTACGAGTCCACAATAGATTCCCCTCTTTGTAAGCATGAAGCCCGATCAGTTTCGTATCCGAAATATACTCCCAGCTACATGACGAAAGAGTTGTGTACTTAACTTCCGAAATCATGGCTTGTATCCGGAGAAAGACTTAGAAAACTCTCTAAGTTTTTAAGAAGTTCTGAATGAGTTACGAGTTCGGAAGAGGTTTTCTGAATGACAGTTACAAATCCAGAATTGACCTGCCACTTTGGGCTTTACTCACCAATTGATGGTGTCATTTTTTAAGACGTCGACTTCCGTTCCAAACTCGGAACATATGTGTTCTGAATTTGGGCAATATTTCTGGAGCAAATCTGGTCTTCTTGTGTCTCCTTTCAATGAATGAGTCACTATTTTTATAAATGACCCAACCAGTTTCAAACTCAGAACTTCCACGATTATATAAAAAATGGGCAAAATCATTAGCCCAAATTGAAAAGCCTAGTAATCGAGGAAACGGATATTCTGGCATTGAAGGAAACTGATGTCTTTTTTTTAAAAAAATAGCGAGAAATGGAATCATCAAATCAAAGGGCAACAATCATCAAAAGAAAGTTAAAATCCGGGAGCACATAAAAAAGCAGGCGGCACTGATAGTTGCATTACCCTGTTTCACTTCTCCTCTAGCTCGAGATAGATATAATACATTTCATGAGAGTGGTAAATTGTTGGATTGTTATGTGCTTGACTTAAATGTTTACCATAGCATAGGTTTGGTTGATCCTGTGTTAAAACTTGATGGGCAACATGTCGAAATATTGTTAACTCTATATGAACCATCAAATTTCGATGAGGTCTGTCAGTTATATAGTAATTTTCATGAAAAAGAAGGGGGTTATTATGCAACTAGGGTTAACGGCCGTGACATAGATATTAGTCCTTGGATAATAAATGGATTTTTGGAGTGCCCTATAAAGGGTCGGAATATGTGTATCCCGAGGGCATTGAGGCCCCACTAGATGGTGTTTATCAAAGGGAGAGATGGCCACTCATTGATGAATACATGCACATTGACCATGTTGTTGGTAGTGTTAGATAATTTCAACGTAGGGCAACCAACTAAGGAAAGCCCGAGAGTTTTGATCTTAAAAATTAACTATCGACTAATGCATAGTTTATGAGATGATTGGTAGATGTCTCGTACCCACATCCGGGCACATAATGGAGCCAAATTATGCCAAACTCATGATGTTTTACTACATCATTTGAGGGGAGAAAGATCAATCACAGGTCTGCGATCTTTAAACATATGCTTTATGATGGCACATCAGAGAGGGTGGTGAAGAGTCCACCATATTGGAATTTCATAACTTTGATTTTGAAAAGCATCAATGGATTTGAGTTTCAATGGGAAGAGAAGCAATACAAGTGGTTCGACAAGCAGAAATTTACTAAGAATAAGTGGGAATTGGTCAACCATAAAAGGGTCATAGGACTATTGATGACGTGGATACAAACAAGAGGCAAATGATCGAACAAGGTACAAGAGAAGGTATGTAGATTTTTGGTATATTTTGGAATATTTACTTTTTTGTGTACATTAATTCATCACAAAACTAATTCTTGTTTGTAGAAGAATCGAATCCCTCGTTCATGAAAGGATT
This sequence comes from Rubia peregrina, assembly GCA_032355705.1. NCBI lineage: Eukaryota > Viridiplantae > Streptophyta > Magnoliopsida > Gentianales > Rubiaceae > Rubia > Rubia peregrina. The sequence goes on from JAULKK010290381.1 coordinate 9,542, forward strand.
AAAAGCATGTTATAGATGGGTGTGTGATGAAATTTCCAGGTTGCGAAAGCGAATTTGGAAGCTTGAACACAATCAACATGCTTTGGAGCGAGCTAGGGTATCTTCTATAGCACCTCACCTTAAGCGTTTTGCATCCCTATGAAATCGCACTTCTCATCCCTCTATTATTATCCGGACATGAAATGTTTCTATTGTGAATGTTCATCATCTTTGTTATGATTGTCAAGAGTACATCGTTCATACATTCGTACATGTGTTAGAAAACAGTGTTTGATCTTAGGTTTTGTTGTTATGATGAAATGATTTATGTTAGAAATATATATTTGGAGCGAAATGTGGTCATTGTTGAAGCGTTTAATGTTAGTTACTAGATGTATATACTGAAAAGACCTGAAAATTCAGAGTTAACCATAAGAGCGGGCACTGTTCCGAATTTGGAAGTGTCTCCTAGCTTCATGTATTTGCAAAAAATAAAAATACAAGCATTATGTCGACCGTATTTCTTCTTCTTTTGTTTTTTCGCCTTCATCTTCTTCCTTTTTCTATTGCTCATTTTTTTTCTCTCCCATCAATCCACATTTCTTCATCGTGGTCAATACGACCTAAGAATCGCTGCAAACTAGTGTCATCCTCCTCGAGCAAAATACCCTTCGTCGCTGTTAACTATTGGAGTCTCTTAACCAAATCAAAAAATATCGTCCAATTCATCCTCAACAAATACTCGATTACCCTTTACAAAAATCTCCCACATAGGATCCATTGGATCTTTCACATCGAATACTTGATGAGCTTGTGAGGCTAGTATGAACGGATCTTTCCTCCACCAGACTCGACTACGATCCACTAGTGTGAATCCCAGCTCCTCACTTTTTTTGTCCAGTGTTTACATCCACCCATTGACATTTAAATACTGGAACTCTCATTGTCACGTAATCAAGCTCCCATATCTCATATATGGTACCGATATATGAATTTTGGGCGTACATTGGATTGTCGTCTTTTGCACTAGCAACATGTAATGCTTTTGAAACAAAAGCTACACCACTGTTCTGAGTAATAGCCTCGTCATTAATGAATTTTATGGAAAAAGTGAAACCATTAATGTTGTAACCTCCGTACGATAGAACCGTGCTCAGGGGTCTACGCACTAACCATTTCACTGTACTGAGATGTTTACCAATCTCGATGTGACTTCTCAACCATGATGCGAAAGTACTAGGGTGTTTTTTTTGTTGCAAACCCTGTGTTTTATTAAACATCAAGTGCTTCATTCTTATCATGTCCATGTGGATCTTGGTATAGGGTACAACGTCCTCGTGATTACGAACTACATAGAGATGCGCAGTACATAAATTTTCCGTTGCAGGATTTAGAAGTTTACCATGTCTGACCCCCCCTGCCTACCTATCCGGTCATCGTGCCTTGATTATGGAATGCCGACAGAATCCAGATCTTTCAAATAATCAGTACAAAACTCAATTGCCTCCTTAGCCACATATCGTTGTACAATACTAGCATCAGGCCTGTATTGGTTTTCAGCAAAATATTTGATGATTTTCATGTACCTCTCAAATCGGTACATCCACCGCAAAAATACGGGACTGCACAGCTTGATCTCCCATACCAAATGAACTATCAAATGCACATAATGTCAAAAAAATGAAGGAGGTGAGTTCATCTCCATCCAACACAAAAATTAAACAATCATTGCTTCCAACTGGTCCAACCTTGCAACACTAATGCTCTTCAAACATATAAACTTGACAAACGAACAAATTTTAGTAATGCACAATCTAACATGAGATGGCAATGTGGAACTAATGGAAATGGCATTTAATTCATGCATGAGGTTGTGGCAGTCATGAGATTTCAATCAAACCAACTTCAACTCTGTTAGGGAGACAAATGAACCAATGTTGGATGAATATGCCCCCAGGACCTTGACACTACACAACATCTCACAGTACAATTTCTTCTCGGACTTGAACATCGAATAACATGCAGGAGGGAGGTAATAATCATCAGAACTTTTAACCGGTCCCAAATTGTTCTTAATCCGCATTTACACAAGTTCAAGGCGAGCCTTCAACCCATCATTTGTTTTACTAAGGGTATTAAATAGTATCACCACCAAAGAAACGCAAACGTTCTTCTCAATGTGCATGACATCAAAATAATTCCTAGTGTCCAAATGCTTCTAATAAGGGAGCCTAAAAAATAGAGCATTTCTTCCAATTGCCTTCAACTAAAGCTTTTCGCTTTCCCTATCCAAAGTCATTCAGCAGTTCCCTAACTTTTTCGTACACCTCAGCATCCGATAATGATGACGGAGGACCTCTTGTCTCAACTTCCCCGTTGAACCACTTCTTCGCTGAATGCCAAGGTTGTCGCTCTGGGAGAAAACGTCGGTGTCCCTGATAAACAGTCTTGCAACTATGTTTCAAATGATAAAACGGTGTCTCCCTCTCACAAATGGGTTATGCAAAGTGGCCTTTAACCGAGTACCCAGACAAATTACCATATGCGGGGAAATCATTTTTGGTATAAAAAAAATAAGGCCTTCAATGTGAAAATTTCATCTTTGATACCATCGAATCTGCGGATGCTATCTTTGAGCAAGTGTACAAATCATTTACCAGAGGAGTAAGGTAAACGATATGTCATTGTCCGGCTGCTTCGGCCCAAAATTCATCATAGATAACAACACATACTTCCATTTCATTGTTAGCCACGATGGAAGATTGTACATGACTAGCATAATAGGACAGGAACTATGTTACTGCTCATATATTACCAAAAGGACTCATCTCATCTGTTGAAAGAACCAATATCAAATGCCGAGGCTCAGAACCAAACTCAGGGTACAAAGCATCCAATTTATTCCACTGCTTACCATCCGATACATGTCTAATAACGTCATCCACCGGTTGAACTCGTTTAGAATGCCAACGCAACAATTTTTCATCTTCCTTAGAAACAAACAACTTCTTTAATTGAGGAATGATGGGGAGATAACATGGAACTTTAACCGAAGTTTTTTCTTTTAAATTCACTACAACCTCTGGACCAACCTCAATTCCACCACTCTTCATCTTGTACTGAGACTCACCAAATACGCAACATCGATCCAAGTCTTCATCATCCATTCCCCTATACAACATACAATCATTCAAACATGCATGCATATTTTTCAATTCCAATCCCGTAGGACAAAGAATCATTTTCGCGGAATATGATGTGTAAGGCATTAGATTACCTTCGAGAAGGAATTTCTTGATCAAATGAAGAGTCTCCGTCATGCCTTTATCAGTCCACCCAAATTTAGCCTTCAAATTCATTAATTGCAAAGTGGCACTCAAAACAGAATGTTTAGATCCCTCATAAAATGTCATCCTTTTGTCATTATGCAATGTTTTTGGAACCTCAGGTTTACCATGGAATTCTCTTGCAACATCCTCCACCATTTCATCTAATTCATCCCAGACATCATCTACTTTATTTGTATAACTGTCCAGATTACCCGTGTCAACCTCATCGTGTCATACCCAATGAGTGTAGCCCATTTGAAAACCTCTCATGATAAGATGTCCGCACATATTCTTCCTACCCTAATATACGTCATTCCTACAACCCTTACATGGGCAACGTGCTCGTACAATGCCATTTTTTAGGCACGTTCAAATGCTAGAGCAATAAAGGATTCAATCAGATGGAGGTATTCCAAAGATTTTCTAAGATCTCTATCTATAAATTCAATTCCTTCCATAACAAACCACCTATAATGAAATATCATCTACAACTCATTATCTAAAACACAAGAGATAACCACATCATTCAAGTTAAACAATTTATACTCTATCATCACAATCCATTTCATTAATTACC
>JAULKK010290397.1:0-13425 GCA_032355705.1 Rubia peregrina
TTGCCCACCCCTATCTATTAGAGCTAAAAATGATCAAAATCTCAAAATATACCCAAAATCTCCATTTTACATAAACGGTTGGACTTGCTCTTAATGTGATTCTGCGGCATTTCAATCTTCAATGACACAAGTTAATGCCAAAGTTTCATCTTGGGATAAATACATTTATAATCATAATTTTAGGTTAAAAGTATCAATATAACTCCCTGCGATTTCAGAAAGTGTTAATTTAACACTAACTAATTATTGTATGTGTCAATCTAACCTTAACTTTCAAAAAAATTGTGTCGATGTAACCAAACTCCCTAATCTCGACATTGACCAAATGAAATCAGGCATGACTATAAAATGAAATGATAAAAATGCCTTTATAACAAACTTATATTTCTTTCTTCAAATCCTAATGATGCCTTTAGGTTGTCGCCACCAAGCTCCGCCCCTTTTGTCGTTGTGCTCCCTCTCACTGCCACTTTCCCTTCTTCCCCGTAACCCTCACTTCGTCGTGAGCGCCGCTAAGCTCCAATAAGCCTCATTCCCAGCGCCGCCACCTCCCCCCTTCTCCCTGCCGCCTCACTATTAAAAACTCTAGCGTCTCCTCCCTCTCCCCAAAGCTACACCCTAGCGCCTCCTTTCACCATGTTGCCTCCTCCCAAACCCTAAAACCATTGCACAACCACCACACATAGAGAGAGACATCTGGGATCCAGAGAGGAGATTAGAGAGAGATGGTTTTTGAGCGCCTCTGAGAGGCGGATGAGAGGAACGAGAAGAAGATGGAGGAGGGATTGAACGGGAGAGGGGTGATGACATGGTAGTTGGCGGAGGAGACGACAGAGGAGGGGCACGAGGAGAAGAGTGACGACGATGAGGCTGTGAAGAGGGTGGACTGAGGAATTGAACGGTCGGCTGAGAGGAGTGAGAGGGATTGAATGGGGAGCGGGGTGATGACGTGGTAGTTTTCGGAGGAGACGGAAAAGGAGAGGACGTGGTAGTTGCTATGGGAGGCGATTTGAGAAATCAGACGGCGGAAGAAGGGTTTTTTTCCTTTTTAATTTTTTTAAAAATGAGGGGTAAAATTATTGTTTTTACCAAAATCATGCCAAACAAATGTTGACTAAAAAGTCAACACAGTCAAAAGTTAGTTTGACACTTTATGAGATTGCAGGGTTATATTGACACTTTCAGCCTAAAGTCGGGGTTATTTTAGCATTTAACTCTTTCATCTTTTAGGGTTAATTGCATCAATTTTGTCTCTTGAAAGACAATCAGACCAACATTGAAACTGCAAATTAGAAGAAAAAAAACCAAGATAAATTTTTGGGTTATAAACTTGTAAATACTGCAGTTGCATAATAAATGTTTAATATTGAAACTAAAACTTTATTACTTTCTATAATTTTAATTCAACCCTGTGTTTCCATATGTTTATGAAAAGATGATTTTTCTAAGACTTTTCCAATTGCATCTCTTGTTTAGAGAATTACATTTAAAAAAAACTACATTCCATTTGTTGGAAGCGGAAAGTTTCAGAAAAATGTGAAAATTTTAGTATGACATACGTAAGAGTGTCAAATTTTAAAAAATGTAGGAAGTAAGTAAAATTTATGTTTAATCAAAAAAAAATTCGCAAAAATAATTAAATTAAATATAAGCTAACTAATTATCCAGTAATTAATTAGCTGACATCGTGCGACATGTATTAATTTTGACAATAATGTACCAGTACTCAACAATAGAAGAAAAGTTAAATTAATGCCACACCTGCATGATAGCTACCAATCAACATCAATTTTCAGTGAAAAAATACTTCATCTTTTTTTCTTTTGGAGTGAAAAAGTCCTCCCCAACCTCGACAAAGTGATTCTAATACAATAGGATTTAATTATAAAATAATAACTATTAACTATCATGATGAGTGTGATTGTAAATAACTTAAAAATCTTCGTATAGTAAAATTTATTATTTACTTTAATTATTATACAAAGCGGTGGCGGAATGGGGACAAAACTTGAGGGTACTGAATTACACTGACAATTTTTTTCTAAACACTTAATTTTACATGCTCAAACAAACAAAGCTTAGCAAACAAACAAATATAAGTAAAATTATAAAAAATAAATAGTGAACAAATGATACTTATAAATTAATCTATACCTAATTAAATTAATGAATTAATTACAATAAAAAGATAGAGTAAATAGCTTAATTGAAATCATTATATATCTAAAAATTAATTAAATTTCAATAACTTAATTAAATAACACAATTAGTTAATTGAAAATATATACCTGATTGAGGATTGAAATTCCCGTAAGTTGGAAAATTGAGTTGTTTGAATAGACTCAAAATTTCGTAACCTATAGTTCACCTAAATCACATACTTCCCCTATTTGTCTATTTGTGACATCATAGGTTTATGTACTTGAATTTAAGTGAAGAAAATGAATGGATGAAATTGAATGTAAAAAGTAAAAAGTAGAACGAGTAGATGAAATTGAAAGAATCTTTCCAAAAATAAAAAGAGTGTCAAATAAAATAAAACATACATAAATAACAAAACAGAGGGAGTATAAGAATCTCCTTATGTGATTAGATATAGGCTAGAATAATATGTTTCTTGATGAATTAAGGCAAAGAATATATCCTATAAAAGTGATTAAAATAGCGCTAGAAGAGTGTCCCGATGAACTAAAACAACGAATATCCTATCAAAGTTTCTATAATAGTGCTCAAAGAGAGTTCAAATAAATATTTTTTGTGTTTTTCTTTTGAAAGAATAATTTTCTGAAAAGTTTAATTCAAAATTTGACCATTTGGAAGAAATAACAACATTGAACAACTTTATTAACTTTGGTCTATTTTATTTTTAAAATAAGCCCAATCCAATTACATGATTTATTTTTATTTTTTTGAAACATACATGATTTATTTGAGAAACAATGTAAAATGAAAAGGCTCAACTTCTGAGTCTTCTTCCTCTTGTGTCTCCCCTCTGTATTTTCTTCTCTCTCAAGTCGGCAACCTTTTCAAAGTTTTCGTTGCGCAATAGCAAATTTCAGGATGTAAAAATTTTCGAGGCAGGCGAATTGTCTTCCAGAGTGGAACCTTTTTTTTGAATTTTAATGAATTTGGGTCATAAAGACAGAAAATAGTACTCCCTTAATTTGTCTAAGTTTACCGGAGCGCCCGCACCGAATCGCCCCAATTAAGTTCCGCCATTGAAATCGAAACAACCAAACATAAGAGGTGATATACTAATCAATGAATGCCACTTTTCCAAGCTAATCAATGAATGCCACTAATTCAGTTCTTTGTTTTTTACTCCTGTTCTCACCAGAACCTAGGCGCTCAATTAAAGGAAGAGGGACCGGACTTTAATTTTTGAAACTCGAAGATGGGCTTTCATTTCTGGAAAAAAAGAAGGACAAAGGAGTTATCTGATTGATGAGTCCAGTGAAATTGAGTGGTTCACATTGGTTCATTCAGATTGAAAACGTGTTAAATGTTTTTGGAATTATTGCATACCATACATGTGCCATTTATGTCTGCTTATGACACCATCCTTTTCATTATTGAATTTTTTTTATAATATCTATTTTTATAAGCAAGTTCCGTTCTTTTTATTTTGTTTACAACTTAATTCAATTCAGTTAAATTTAGTTTAGTCAAATTAAATGTTATAATATGATGTCTCACCTTCATGTGGAAGCATCTCAATCGTCTGAAATAGATTAAATTTCCACCATTCAGATCAATCATCAGAAGGAATGTGATGAAGCGCAGGATTAAAGGTTGGAGATCAAGTGGACCGAAAAAAGGTAAATGTCCACCCCCTGGCATCCACATCGCTCACGTCAATTCCCTAACATGGACAGGACGACATCCACTATGATCAAGAAGTCTCCTCAATACACAATTCATAACTCACAAATCAAACAATATACACCTCCCAATCCAACCTACTTGAACGTCAAAGTTTGGTTTTAAGAGCAATCCCGACTAAATCCCGACTGTTCCTCTGTCTTCACACACTGTTTCAGTCACGCTAAATCAATCACCAAACGAGGCATTATCAGATGTTATGCCATAAAAAATGTTTCTCTCCTTTCATCCAAAACCCTAATTTTTGTGACCTCTCATGCATTTCAGATTGCAGCAAATGAAGAGGATAATGTCTACCTCTCCAACATCAACCATCTTCTTCTTGTTTATGTGGACAACCCCGAAACAGGTGGTGGATAAGATTAGAAAGAGACAGTCGAAAACCAACGGTCACATGTAGCGTCTGTCTTTCTTTGATTGCTCCGACGTTTCACACTCACATGTCGGCTAACCTAATGCCCTTATACATACGATACGAGTACACATTTTATTATTTGACTTCACTATTTTTTTACGATAAGAACTCGACTTGTTATATTTTGGGTTGAATGATTCCTACGCCGAGTCGGAGTTTTGATCAGTTACTTCCATCAGAGAGTCCCACATTGGTGGTTTGACAGTCTTATAACTCAATATATATATATAAGATTACGAGTTACTACCACATAAAATTAATTAATTTTATGATAGAAGCCCTTGAATTTAATATAGTATTAGAACTCAATGTTGACCCATAACCCCTTTCTATTCACGTTTGCACAATGATTAATATCACTGCACGTGATGGGGGCGTGCTAGAATTACGAATTGGTGGTTGATAGTCTTATAACTCAATATATAAGATCATGAGTCATCCCTATATAGTACTAATTGGTTTTATAATATGACCACATGATTATAATAACTTCCTCATGTCTACGATCACTGCGACACAAAAGTCCTAGCAAGATACAAAAAAAGTATACAAAGACTTGAGTGAGACGGTCTCACCTAATTTTATGGTGAGACGGGGGGTTTAAATACAATTATTTAAAGATAGGAATGATATGGGATACTTTTTATAATTTGTAAAACTTTAGTTTGTACCTTGTCTCACCATAAGTTATGGTGAGACGGTCTCATATGAGTCTTTCTCCTAATGTATTATGGTTCTGTTCGTGTTTTTTGTTAGAATTTTATTACTTTGGAGGAATCATTTTGTATTTTTCAAGGTACTTGTATTTTTGACAGCATGTATCTATGTATTCGTAGATTGATTAAGTGATATTGATGCGTGATACACTTCTTTTTATAAAGTGGTTATTATTTTAGCGGGAAGTAAGTTAAAACCCTCTAGAGTAATATTGATATTTTTTAATTGAATATCCAACATGTAATAGTAAAACATCAATTTGATGGACATGTAGTTTAACTATTATTATAATAAGCTTGTACTGCTAGATGTCAGTTTCAGTTACTACCTCCGTTCCAGGGAAATTGACTCATTTTTTTACTTTTAGAAGTCAAACCGACCCAACTCCAATCATTAAATTATATTACTTTCAAAGTACCAACAAAAATGACATATTTACTTTTTTACGTTTTTCAATGATCATATTTCACTTTCAATATCTCTAGTTACGTATAATAATTTTGCATAAAAAATGGATATATAGAAAATAAATATTAAGATCAATCTAACAATATCTCACATGATATTTTTATTACATATACGGAGTATATAAATTTTATATTTTGGAATAAATTTTACAAACTTTGATTTGAAAAAATAAATGTGTCATTTTTGCTGTGACGGAAGAAGTATCATATATGCAAGACTATTATTATGTTATGGGTCTGTCTCTTGAAAGACGGTATTTCCAGGTTTAAACTGTAAATTTGAAGAAATCAAAATAAAATTTTCGGGTTGTATTAATCGGATCACAAACCTATCACTCATAAATGTTGCATAATAAATTTTTAATATTGCGACTAAAACTTTTTACCGTTCTATAATTCCAATTCAACCTCGTCTTTCCATATCCCTATGGAAAGACGGTCTTTCCCAAGACTTTGCCTTATGTTATATGTTGTTGGATTCATCATCATAATATATATTATTAAATATTATTTTTTCAATTTTTTAAAATTTTTACACACATACATAAATAAAGATATTAATAATTAAAAATTGATTTAGTTGACTTTCAAAAATTAAAATGTGTCATTTTTACTGGAACTATTATAATTATTGTTCCAACAATTCTATGAATGTTTTTTTAATGTAATAAAATACTATTTTAATTTATTTGCGTGTTAACATTAAGACAAAATTTTGGGAAAGACGAGTTTAATTAAAATAATAAAAGGTAAAATATTTTAGTTACAATATTAAAAATTTACTACGCCACGTGTAGTTGTTATAAAGTTTATGATCCGATTAATTCAACCCAAAAATTTTATCTTTATTTCTTCTAAGTTGCAGTTTAAAATTTGATTTTTCCATAACTTATGCAAAGACAGTTTTTCAAGAGACGAACTCCAACATTAACCACGTATTAATTCTTAATTGAATTGAGAATTTTCGGATGTGACTTCAGTTGCTGATTGGCAATTTCATCAAGAAAAATGAATTCAATTAGAGAAAGACTCATATGAGACCGTTTCACCCTAACTTATGATGAGACAAAGTACAAACTAAAATTTTACAAATTATAAAAAGTACCCCATGTCATCTTTAAATAATTGTATTTAAACCTCATCTCATCATAAAATTAGGTGAGACCGTCTCACCCAAGTCTTTATATTCAATTAAACACGAGGATAATACGATACTACACGACTATTGCTCTGTTTGGCAGAGCGGTACTTATAAGCAAAACTGACTTATTTTGAAAGCAGGGGGAGACCAGCTTCTGTTTTCCCCAAAAATAACTTCTGCTTTCAAAATAAGATATTTCTTTGCACTTTATACAACTTAAAAACTGTTTCGCTTCAAAGCACACCAACTTAAAAACTCTCATTCAAGAATAAATCCAAGTTGGGCCCATCCAAAGCGTTTATTCCAACTATAGAGCACAAAAATAGTTGCGTCTGCCGGGAGTCGAACCCGGGTCTATTGCTTGGAAGGCAATTATCCTAACCGTTGGACTACAAACGCTTGCTCGAGAGAGAGGTAGGTTGTCACAATGCTATTATTTTTATCCTTGCATTATTTATTGTGCAAGGGCCATCCGAGAAATATAGACTGCCAATCAGTAAATCGAATTTGGGCCACAATGAATTGACAAAAAGCCCAAAGAGGAAGACCAATGATGAGGGCGAATGAGGTGAAAGATTTAGGCCCTGTCCAGTGAGCTTATTCAATGTTGAATTTAATTTAAGGAAAAGTGTAAAAATGACCATATAAGATTGAGAAAATGTATGAATGATCTTGTAAAATCTGAAAGAGCAGAAGTAACCCTATCCGTTAGTCAAAATGTGCACTTTTACCCTTTTGGTCGATTTCTGGAATTGACCGATGTAAGTCCGACGTTGACTAATAATGAAAAGATAGAAATACACCTCTTAATAAGACCTAAACTAAAAATAGAATGACCATTATACCCTAAGCATCTTCTTCAACCCTAAATCCTAAGCTGCTTCTCCAACTTCAAACACCTTATACCCCGTCGTCACTGCTGCCGCCACTGAGAGATGCCGCCATCGATATGCAAAATCGGACTGACTAGACCTTTACCTTGATTCCCAATCCAAAGATCTGCACAATCGGACTGACCAGAGATAACACAATTTCATGGACATAAAACCAAGGTGACATATCTCGACAAGAAGAAAATAAACCCAAATTGAAAACTCACTTTATGAAAATATAGCGAGAGGCTCAGAAAAGGTAGTAGAAATAGGCAAAACATAGAGAGCGGCGTAGCCACTGAGCGCCGAGTATCCACCGCCACCGTCTATGCCCCGCCAAAGCCCCACCCGCTCCACCACCGAGCCTCTATCGACTGCCTAAAACCACTGCCACCAGTAAGCCACTGAGCCTCCGCCACCCTAAATCCTTTCCAATTGAAAAACCGTTTAGGATTTAGTCGATTGAGAAACTCTCCCTTCGTTTCTTTCCCTTCCTCACGCCAAACTCTTTTCCTCATTCTCAAAACCTGAAACCCATTTATTGGAAGCCATATGAATTTGTTGGATAGAGGCAACAAGCTGGGCGTATCGCAGAACAAGCACGTGGTCTGCAAAGTCCAGCTGGACAGAGCCTTAGTGGGTGGAAATGGAGGCCATGTTTATTTTTGTAAGTGTTGCAACGTGGGTTGATAATTAGATCAAGTCCAACAGATTCTCTATAATAGAGATTTTCATTGTTTTTAGAGATTTTAGACAAAACTTTTGCTCCAACAAATTCTCCATATGTTTCTCCAAAATGAAGATTTTGATGAAATTGAAATTTGGTTCTCTATATTTTTTTGAGCGAGAAAAAGAAATTTGGAGAATGTCGTCATCAATTCACCCATTCAATTAATAGCTTAAATTAATACCAATATTTCCTACATGGTAAGAGATTATAAATTTAAACTCTTGTACTTCCCACATCTGACTAAAAATGTCACTTTTTTATCGATGTTCAGTGCACATATTTAATCAATAATATTTTAAATTACATAAAATTAATTATTATAAAATTTATGGTATTTTAAACTTCCGATTATCAAATAATAATTACCATGAATCACGACATGAATACGATATTAAAGAAATTAGTTATCGTCTTCTTTATTCACTCGATGAGAAATAATGAAATATAAAAAAGAATATTTTTTGAAATTCGACTTTTCTTTTAAAAAAATATTCAAAAGGTTGCATTGTTTGCTATGACGTACTAATTTTTTTGCATTAGCCTAATCAGATGAGTTTTATGAATTTAATAGTCATTATTTTAAATTTATTTAAATAAATAAATAATTGTTTTAAAAAATGAAGCAATAAAATTTGTCAATTTTTAATTTTTTTTTCTTGAAGTATATATTATTGCAGAATAATTAACTAAGGGTTTGACTTAAATTACAAAGGAAATCATTATTGTTTAATAAATGTCAAAATCTGCAAAATAGAAAGTCTGTTGAAGTTGGAACGAAAAAATACAAAAAATATGAGTTTTGAATTTCCATTTTGAAGAAATTTTTAGAGAACCTGTTGAACTTAGCTCATACATGTTTTATATTGATGGCTCATGTTAGCTTTTTGGCTAGGTAATTAAGTATAGCCATTTTGTTTTGAGAGAAAGTTTCAGGAAAGACGACATTTCCATAAGTTTATAGACAGTTCACAGTGATTTTTACATTAAACGTTTGTTATTTTTTATTTTAAAAAAATTAAGTTAAATAAGTTATATTATGTATTTGAATGTAAAAATATAAAATATAGAAAAATATTTTTGAAATTTCTATATGAACAAATGCAATGTTAGAAGACCTACTCTTTCTTGTAAAATATCGTTGGTTAATTTGGTTTGTGGATAGAAAACTGAGTGCATGAAAGTTGTACAGTTTGTGGACTGAAAGTTTGCATCGTGATCGTTAGATCAAACTGTTGGCTGAAACTTCTTCATGCAATATGGTCCCTAGATTTATAGGGCATCCGCATGACTAAATGTTCTGTCCACGAAACTGTAGAATTTCCTCATTAACAAACCTCCATCGATCTGAAACCTTAGAGCAAGTCCAACAGATTATGCAAAAATGGAGGTCTTAGCTATATTCAGAGATTTTGATCATTTTTCAACTCCCATAGATGCTGCGCGTATATGGTTCTCTAAAATGGAGAATTGAATGAAAGAGAAGATTCATTCTCTATATTGCGCTGCGGGCGAGCGTTATCGCATTTTGCTCCAATTGGTAGAGAGAGAATGAAATATTCGGAGAATTAATTAAAAATTTAATGTTATTAATGTTATTACTGTCAATCACCTATAATTTAAAGGTTATTTATATAAATAATTCTTATGTCCACCTTTCATGCATAAGAACAAATGTTGACTGACGACGTTCATAAAAAACTAGTCGTTACTTACAAATTTCTTAAATAGGTGCATATTCATTAATTTTTAAAATAGTTTTTATTTAAATTTCTGTAAAATAAATATGCTTATTTATTTATATTGTATATTGTGACACAAAGTCTTGTTTTAGATCGATGGATCATTAGATATGGTCATTTTATAATTGATGTAACTAATGAAGTGATTTAGCGTTCGTTTTTATTCATTGCAACGAAATTCCTATAACTTTTAAAACTTTTAAAATGAATTGTAATGTATAGATAATTATAAAACAAGGTTTTTTTTATAATTAGTCTAACCGTTTTTTATAATTAGTTTAACTAGGATATATAGTTAATTTCATATCAGCAATATATGTTAAATCATAAATGTAAAGCAATCTCTTCCAGTTTTTGGATTACGAATGAAATACATCTTAATTATTTTCAAGTGGGAAATCTTCTCTATATTCTCTCTGCATACATCTTCTTTGTATCGTTCTAATTTTTTCGGAGGTTACCCGAAAGACCTCTATGTTGTATACACAGGAAGAAACCACAAAATAAACTGTTTTTTTATATATTGAGAAACAAATAAACCATCAGACAGCTTCGCTAAAAATATATCCTCATTCATAAATAAATACATTATCTCAGTTTGAGAACTAGAGGATTGTTAATTCTCGACCAATCTGAACCACCCATCTATTTTCACACATTTTTTTCCTTCAATTATAGAATCACCAATCATATTTAACCGGGAAGTTTATATTCGTCTAACGTAGTATCAGAAATGGGTTTATTGATGGCTCTTTTAACGTGGTTCAAATGTTTAACCCCTTTCTGTGTGAGCGGTGCAATGAAATATTTGCCGGTGAGAATTTGAGATGCGACGAATTTATTGGCGGCTTCAGTGTAATGAATCCCATCCCAGTTGACATATACGCTGGGATCTTCGCATGAGTTGGCTCCCGGTCTACCACACTCTATCTTAGTGTCATAGTTTGTCGGCGGACCTCCATATCCACAGCATGCTTCGGTTGCCTGTTTGAATCCTGCAAATTTGTACCAAACATTTACATTTTTCTTCTTAGCGTGCAGGTTATTATTCATCATGCTGATATGAACAGGAGTATTATTGATCGTACAAACATGAACAAAAGTGGGTCACAGATCAACCAATAAGTGTATATGTGTATTGAGCCAATCAGACCAACTCTGGCCTCTAATACCATATTAGAGTCATGTGATTCTATTATAAAACTGATTGGTACGTATCAAATATTCCTCTATTATAAGTGCATTCATTCTCCTGAGTTTCTCGTTTAGTGCACATATATTCCTTGATTTTTTGAAATTGCAAATATACCTCCAGTTTCTTGTTTCTGCATACATGCCTACCCCTCAATTTTTCAGACGTTGATCTCTGGCTATAGGGATATATGTGCACTTTCAAAAAACTGAGAGGGTAACATATGCACTTTTAATTTTTTTGGAAAGGGTATATAGGCACTTTCAAAAAACTAGGGGGTTTATGTGCATTTAACCAAGAATCGAGGGCATGAATGCACTTTACTCTAAGTTATAACTTTGTGTGCCATGAATGTGACTCTTAACAACTCCATTTTTATTCCAATTGATAAATTGCATATATGCGTGCATGTCTTTTATTGAAATTGATAGGTTTTATTGTTAATGTAAATTAAATGTGTTTTTTCCCATTCGGTCGTATTAAAGAGTCGTGGTTGTAAAACTGCGTGACATTTTACGTGAAACAGAGGGAGTAGGAAGAAACACGGACCGTGTTTAGAATAGTTGGCAATGAGATCGGACTTGATTGAGAAGACGTCAACAAGCGTAACATTTGCATTGGGTAACGCTTGGATTCTGCTTGCGACTGCCTTAAGCTGAAGGTTGAAGACTTTGGCAGCCTCGTTGTGGTTTTTGACACATCCGATCTCATCAAGTTTGGAGGGTTCAGTTCCAAAATTGTGAATCATTTGAGGTAAGCAACCAATAGGACCTGTATTATGGATCCAAAACAATCTTGCCCCTCCTTCATATAGATGCTGCCATTGAAAGAACAAAACCACGTTAATTAATGTACATGTTAGAAGCCTCTATGCATAGGTAGTTTCATCGCAAACGTGGACAAAAAAGTGATAATTACAGAAAGGGGTCCTGGAACAAACAGTAGAAACATACATCCAATGAGATAAAAGATGAAACCTAAAGGTGATGAAATAGAAAGGGACCCCGGATCAGTAGGAATACACATCCAATGAGCTAAAGATGAAGCAGAAAGGCGATGAAACAAAAACGGGTCAAGGGTCAAGCAGTAGGAATATACCAATAACATTTAGTTCTGATACCATATTAGGATTTCTGTCATAAAACTAGTTGTTATTATGTAGAGATGAACCATAAGTTTATATACTAAATTACACACTTTGAACATAGTCTACGACTAGTTACCTTAACACGATCCTCAAATTCTGCCAAAATGGTAGGGATATAAGCAATGCCCTCATCATATGTCCTATTTCTGAAGATACCAGCCAAGTCATTCTGGCCTATGTCAAAGGTGTAAAGCCCCTTCTCAAAAGCATTCTGTTTCGGGACGCACTTGTTTCCATTTCCTGCAAGAACCCGATCACAAATCAAACGACGATTCCTTTGATTTACGGTGTATTTGGCAGATCTCATAAAATATTTTGCTTATAAGCTAACCGGTTTTTAGCATTGGAATACAATCAAAAGGCTGATTATAAAAATACTAGAAAGATATCATAAAACGGTCTTTCAATACTTTCAATATAAGTCATCTTTATTTATAATCACACTTCTACCGAACACAACCTCTTATTATTGTACATACCTTGGAACAATGTGAGAGCTCTTCGCTTGAACGTAAGGAACTGAGCCACCTGAACCTGGAACCAAAACGGACTTACAGCGGTTGAATCTCCAGGGAATATAGTACTACCGGCAACTGCCAAATCGGCTCCCTTAGTAAAATCCGGTGACCCCAATGAGTCGAGAATAGGATTCAGATGGGGAAGTTGAAATGCATCCACTGCAAGAAATGTAGTTTTTGTTGATAATTCATCGACGCAATTGTGCATGCAATGTACATTTCATTAATCATAAACAGATTGGTAACTGTGTGAATTGATACATAGATGAATACAAAAGGTGTCACAATTATATAAGAAATACCACAACGTTACAATCGTATAAAAATTTAAAAAAGTTTAAGTTTCCTTATCATTATCTATAAACTATTACTTACTGAGGAAATCGATGATCAAGCGGCCGTCAGAGAACCGGCCCGATGGTTTCTTGAAGAAAGTTTGGCCGTATGGCGGGTTAAGGGTGAAGCCACGGCCGGCACAAAAGCCGCCAGTGTCGGAGTTCGAGTCACCGAAGTTGAAAATCGCGGGGTAGCAGAAGCGGATGGAGGTGGTGAATGAGCACATATTGCATAAAATGATGAAGAAGAATGAGGTGAAGAGTTGGAGG
>JAULKK010290406.1:0-13425 GCA_032355705.1 Rubia peregrina
TAACAATATCTCACATGATATATTTATTATAAATATATTAGCTCATATTTAGAGTCAAAGTTTTCTAAATTTGACTTAGAAAAAATAAATATGCCAATAATGGTGGGACGGAGGGAGTATAAGGCAATCAAAACAAAGAAAAAACAGCACCCATTACTTTGCCCTTTTACTCGGTTATTTGGAATTTGGCAAATAATCGAGGTAAAAAAATTCTTTAACCTCGGTTTTAAAAAACAACGAAGTAAGAAATATTATTTTTTGGTAAAAAAAATCGAGGTAAAAAGTCTAAAATAACTGACATCCACACCTTTCTCGCTTATCAGCGTCGGCTGTTTTTGTGATCGACGTTGCATATCCCTCTCACTGACATGAATGACCGACGTCGCACTCCCTTCTTGCTTACCGACGTTTGCAGTTTTTGTGACCAACGTCACACATCCCTCTTATAGACATGAATGACCGATGTCGCACACCTTTCTTGCTTACCGATATCGGTTGTTTTTATGAGCGATGCGACACGTCTCTCTCACAGACATGAATGGCCGACGTCGCACACCTTTCTCGCTTACCGAGGTCAGTTGTTTTTGTGACCGATCGTATGTCTCTGTCACAAACATGGGCTATAATCCTACTTAGGCCCATTTTCTAAAATAGTAATATTCTAGGTTTTCCACATTTAAAATAATATATATGAAATGTCCAAATAACATTCAATATTCTAAATGAAATTTCAAACCTATACATTCGCTAATATTCTAGGACGATACTGCATCGTTGTTCTCACCGGGTTCCTCAAATTGTATGGCTAGGGGAACGACGGGTGTGGCAGACTCAATTTGTTCATCAATTTTGCCAGGTGCAACATGCCTCTTTCTCTTTGCCACAACTGTGAGTTTCTTTCCCTTGGGAGGCATCTACACAATAGACTCCATGGTTAAGAAATTAAATCCATTCAAACAAACAATCCAAATCCACAAACCAAGCCAACATTTCCAAGGACCAAGCGTATCTGAAATTCGCAAACCAAGTGAGGGTTATTAGGAGAGGAGGATTTTACATGATTACGGTTCGGGTGCTCTAACTAATGCTTCTTCCATTAAGTTTGTGCACGATTTGAATTGTTGTAGAAAACTATTTTAAATGTCAAAATGGTGCAGTGTTTAAGCACCAAGGAAACTTAGTGTGTATAAATGTATTTTAACTATGTATTTAACATTAAATGTTAAACAGGCCATGTTAAACACTCCATGTTTACTTGGTACTCATGTACTGCAAAATCTCCACATTTTAAACCGTGGAGTTCTGAAAAATGTAACTGCACTTTCCATCATAGAAGAAGCATGAATTAGTTAGAGGGAACCACATGAATAGAGAGCATGTACAATGATCAATATGATAGACTTAATGGATAAGAAATTAAATCCATTCAAACAAGCAATCCAAATTCACAAACCAAGCTAACATTTCCAAGGACCGAGCCTATCCAAAATTCACAATTCATAACATTCCAAATCGTCGAGTACCACATAAAGCCATTGAAACATCATCATGCATGATATTGAAAAATATTAAACCAAAATGGAATACAAATCCAAGTGCCACATCGAAAATAAATACTGTATCACATCAAGCCTTCAATTTTCACCATCAATTTTACCGAATGTAAAGGCAAAAACAAGAAACTTTTTTCACAATGTCAATGGAAACTAACCATATTATTGGAACGAACACATTAAACATCGGCATGCATGATATTGGAAAAAATTAAACCACAATGAAATAATAATCCAAGTGCCACATCAAACCTAAATACTCTAACACACGAAGCCTTCAATTTTGACAATGTAATGGCAAAGTCACAAACTTTATCCACAATGTCAATGGGAACTAAACTTTGATATGGTGGGAATGGGTTGTGTTGAATGGCGAAGATAGAGTACTCGCCAGTGGTGGGAAGATGAATGGTAGAGAGGGAGTTTTCACTAGGGAAATCGAGACCCAATCGGCGGAGAAGGTTGGGGTTTGCGATGGCAGAGCACGATGTAAAGGTTTGCAATGGCCGGAAGGGATCTAAAGCTAAGGTCGTTGGTAGATATAGAGTTTGTCACCTTAGTCGACAGAGGAGAGTTATGCAGAGATGGAGAAGTCGCCTCGCTTAAATAAATGGCGGAGAGCAATGAGGAAGATGTGAGAGGATAAAACGTGCTGGAGTTAATGGAGGAATGCGAAGCGAAACCGCCGTCGTTGAAGTTGCAACTAACGACGATCTGACTTCGATGGTTTTTATATATTCAACATTCACAAAGGTATAAGTGAATATGCCATTGTTAATTTTTTAATATATATAAATCAGCCATAACATACCATTGCTATTATTTAAAAAGCAGCTGCGTCAATCTGCTTTAAATGCACAATTTAAATATGGAATTGTACATAGAGCTAAGCTTTTTTTTCTAAGTATTGAGCACCTGTATAGAGACCGGTGCCATTAGCATTATATACCGGTCCATTTAATAAAAAGCAGGTGAGTCAGGCTGCTTTAAATGCACAATTTAAATCTGGAATTGGGCTAAGCCTGAAGATTTTTTTTCTAAGTACCAAGCATCGGTACAGAACCAATGCCTCAATAATTTTATTTTCCCGCCATATGGGAATTTTTCAACATTTTCATTTCCTTCCCCAAGTACTAGCACCGGTATTCAATTTGTACAACCGGTTCTATTTTTTCTATTCCAATTTTAAAGGAATTATGCCGTAGCCCATAAAAAATATACTTTTATTTGGCCATTAATTACCTTTTGATTAGAAATAATTTGATTTTTTCAATGCATGTGCACATGTTTACGAGGTAAATTTTAGAGAAGTGTTTTTATCTATGCCCAATTTAAAACTAATTACAAATAAGCCCTTCTTGTA
The DNA here is from genome assembly GCA_032355705.1 of Rubia peregrina. Lineage (NCBI taxonomy): Eukaryota > Viridiplantae > Streptophyta > Magnoliopsida > Gentianales > Rubiaceae > Rubia > Rubia peregrina. Next base: position 2,917 of record JAULKK010290406.1, read on the forward strand.
GGTATCTTCAATACTCCCCATTCCATTTCTACCCCACACATGAATTTTCATTTCATGGAATAATTTTTGTAAACAAAGATAAAAATTCATTGCAGGACATTTGAGGAAAAACGCTAGTATACGTTTCAAGGAAATGACAGACGTTTATTTATTGGTAACAAATAATATCGTGATGGTTATGGAAGTCTTACTTGTAGCCGATAAATGATACTAACTTTGTGTTTAGCTTGTAAAAATTAATTTGGATGGTCAACTGTTCGATTAACTTCATGCGAAATTCCATTTGGAGTCACGATCAAATTTTTACTTTTTGCAGTTAGTCCCTCCAAAAAACTTGGATTTACCAGAATCTGAAATTGGTTGAGCAAAAATAAAATTCAATATCTTGGGAGCTAAAATATCTATTTTGGACACGGTTGTGACATGCGAAGTACCTTGTTTACATGGATCAATACACCTAATTCTTATAAAATTACATTGTGGCCCCTATGTTTCACAAGGGGTATTGCTCCAAGGTACTTGATATTTGGAATTTTAGGTTTATCAACTTTGTTTTCAATGAATTTAATTTAATTGATATTTTTCCTTTTAAAACTGAAATTACAACGCAAATAGTGGTTCATTACAACAACCAATATATTCAAACCGATGCCTTTGAAATGAGCACCCACCTCAAGCCGCTTTGAAACAGATAACCCACAAATTTATATAGCAATGTTACAACAACATTATATATAAATTGTTGATAAAAATGTAACGACTACGCTAAATATTTGGAAGAAATAATTAGATTATCATGGTACATAGTTTGTCTTACAAAATCATAGGAATTAAGAAAGAACACCATAACCTAATCTTGGAAAGTCACGATAGTAAGGTGAAAATGGTTCCCATTCCTCAAACGAATTTGTGTTTTCCAAGTCCTGAGACGTAGATCCCACATGAATGTCCTGCACATCCTCATTGTCGCTTGACGATGGGAAAGGTCCAAATGTATTCACTACTTCTGGAAATTGGCAGCTCATAACTTCCCCCATATGGTCAAACCATTTTAATTGAAATTGGTAATCCAATTGCAAACTTTGAAGCCCCGCCTCTAATGTCGACACCCTGGATTCAATGGACGGTGCATATGCATTGGTCCAACCTGCATAATGAATCTACAGATTGGTGCCATCGGGTGGCCAAATGTGTCGTTGTCATAGTTTGGTACCCTCGCTTTCGAACACAGCAACGAAATAAGGCTGCAAAAAAGTATAGGATCCTGTCTTATCCTTATCCCATGTAAGAATCCGATGCAATTCTTCCCCAACATTCCAACAAAGCTTATTTTTAATTGCATACAAATTAAATGTCAGACACTTGTGAACTTCGGTGTTCACGGTAATAAGGTCAATACGACATGCTACGAGATGATACCACGTATTCATTTCTGGTGCAAGTAATTTCTTCAAAAAATTTGTTCACCCAGGAAACATTATATCCTCAATGATCTTGCCTTCCCTTGTGATGCACTGATGATTATTTTATAATCATCAACATCTAAATCACTGCCATTAGCTTTCATCAATGATAACAGCTCATATTCTTCCTTTGGTACATTTGGCAATCTACACAATTCATTGATAACGATTGGAGATAGAGGGACTAATTTCCCACGACATAATACCATTTTGGAGCTCAATTGACATCGCATGTTCTCATAAAACTCTCCGACGATGGTCAGGTTGAAGGCTGGTGGAGTTGCACAAAGCTTTTTCCATCCCAGCTGCTTAATAGTTTCATGAAAGGTGGATTTACTTCTACTCCCCTTTCAAAATAATACTTCTGCATCCGATAATTTTGGGCTAACAACCTGGCCTCCTCGGACACAAATCTATCTTCAAAATTGTTCGAGTGAGATAGACTTTCCGGGGACGAAAATCCTTCTTTCCTAGGTGTCTTACTTGGGGTTTTAGGGCCAATAATCTTTATTGGACACATACGCATTTTATAAAACACCTTGTGTGAAATAAAATGTTCTAAGAATTGTAAAGACTTCTTACAATATGACAATCCGATTAGTCATACAATAATCATCTAATGTGCACAAGGTAGTATAAAAGAAAGCACAAATGAATCTGAATTATAACCATAACTGAATGCAAAAAAATCCATGGTTAAGTTTGGAGTATTAGCAAATGCCATTGAATATGTATTCATTGGCAAATACAAGATTCCATTATTTGAGATCAATACAAGGGCAAAGTGAAAAGATGATATTAACTTGAAGTGTATTAAAGAAAACTTGAAGTGTGTCTAGAGGCTATTTGATGTTGATGTCAAAAGAAAGGATTGATAATGAAACAAAGGAATGTTGAAGACACTTAAAGTGTTGTATTTTTTTAGCACCAGTTCAACTGCTGGTGCAACAAGTGCAACATACAGGTGCCTATTTGACAAAAATCAGCTGTGTCAGGCTACTTTAGATGCAGAATTTAAATCTGGAAGTGGGCAAAGACTGAGGTTTTTTTTAAAGTGTTGAGCATGTGTATATAAACCGGTATCATAAAGATTCACAAACTGGTGGCTATTTGACAAAAATCAACTGCGCTGGTTTGCTTCAAATGCGCAATTTAAATCTGTAAGTAGGTAGAGGCTGAAGGATTTTTTTCCTAAGTGTTGAGCACCGGTACATAAACCGGTGCCTATTTGACAAAAAGAAGCTGCGTCGGGCTTCTTTAAATGTTCAATTTAATTATGAAAGTGGGCAGAGACTGAAGGTTTACTTTTTTTCTAAGTGGTGAGCACCGGTACAAAAACCGGTGCTAATATAATCACATACATGTGCCTTTTTAACAAATAGCAACTGCTTCAAGCTGCTTTAAATGCACAATTTAAATCTGTAAATGGACAGAGAACTAAGGATTTTTTTTCCTAAGTGTTGAGCACATGTATATGTACCGGTGCTATTGTACACAATTATGGTGCCAAACCTCTCAAAGGCACACCGACGCAGCTGCCTACAAAGAACATAGCATGTACTCTATCTTTTTGCACCAGTATTAACTGGTTCTAATACAGATTCTACAATAAGTTGACCATAGAACAAACATAATTAATCAATGTTTTATTTCGGAACACTAGGGACCACTTAGATTTCATTTTGGCTCTTTAAAAAGGTTACAAGAGCCTACAAAATAGAAGGGAACATGAAACACCAAATCCCTATCCTTTTCATTTAAGTACTACATCACCATCCACTATATTACCATTCTCGTCCACCCATAATCCATCCCCATGTGATCGTCTACATACGGGTGGTCCGCTGATGTCCTCCAAACTTAGGAATGCGGATGGAAACTCCCTAGTTTCAAATTTAGTTGGGCGATCGATTTCATTATCAAAATACAATTTCTTCCCATGTAGGATAACTTGCCACTTCTCATCACTTGAGTCCTGAATATAAAATACTTGTTGAGCTTGGGCGGCTAGGATGAACTTGTCCTTCTCATTATTGACTCAATTCAGGTCCACCAATGTAAAACCCATGGGCATCTCAAAACGGACACCTGCACAGTTTTCAACCCATCTACACTTGAAAACAACAACCTTAAACTCCACATAATCCAACTCCCATATCTCATCGATCACACCACAAAAGAACATAATATCAAGGATATGGGTTTTGTCTTTCTTGCTCGACTGCCACATGGTTTTAGATTCCACGTAAACCCCGTTGTTCTGCATAGTGCTCTTGCTATCTTTGTCCTCTGTAGAGAAACTAAATCCATTCATGTCAAAGACCTGGTATCTTTTCACCATGCAATTGGGTGTCCTTGCAAACGCATAAAGCTTAGAAGGTATTCCACCCACATTGCAACGATTACTAAACCAGTTGACAAACGTTGAAGAATGCTCCAGTTGTATCTGATTCGACGGCCATTTAGGATGGATTTTCTCTAACAATGACACGTGTTCCTCAACATATATTGCAGTCTCAATATTATTTCACAAAACATAAAGGTAAACTTTCACCAATTGAGCATTGTACGAATTGTAAAGTGTACCTTTGGACCGTGGGATTCCATTCTTCCTACCACTTTGCACATGCTGCGAAACTCCAAGTGCTATCTTCCCAATCAAATTCGAAGTGCAATAATCAATGATCTCCTCTGTGACATACCTCTGCACAATGCTGGCATCAGGTCGGCTATGATTATGTATGTAGGCCTTAAAGACCTCCATGTGGCGCTTGAACGGGTACATCCAATGCATCCCCACTGGACTGCATATTTTGATTTCACTAACCACATGGAAGATGAGATGGACCATAATGTCAAATAATGATGGGGGAAAGTAATTCTCAAACAAACACATCACTACAATCCCCTCAAGTTCCAAATCATCAAGTTGTTTCCTGCTTTTATTCTTACGGAAAATGTAGTTGAAGAAAAAACACATGCGAATGATAGCAACAGGAAAGATATGTTGCTTCAAGACATTATAATCATGTGATTTTAAAGCATTCAGATGCAATTCATTGTTCACACACCGACTTACATTGGAATAGTAGCTAGACGGTACATCATGATCCCCTCAATATACTCACAAATCGACTTCCTCTCAATCATTGAAAGACTGTATTGGGCTGGTGGTAAGTACGTCCACTTAGCTTTCACCCTCGGAGCTAAATAAAATCTTATACCTAGTTCAACCAAGTTCTTCCGTGAATTCAAACTATCTTTCATCTTGCCAGGAATGTTAAGTAGAGTCCTAATTAAACTCTCTCACACATTATTCTCTATATACATCCAATCAAGACAGTGGTAAACCTCAATATTCTCCCTGAACGACAAATCAAAAAAAAATTCAATCTTTTCTTCCAAGGTCCATCGTTAGGGGCAACCACCCTTGATATCTTTTTTCCAAGGACAACATTTAATTTATCTGTGGATGGAAAAACAACTCAATATTCTTGGCACCTTCCTCCTCTCACTCTCGCCAATGAAATGAATTGCATAGTCTCATAACTGTGCTTTGTAGGGAGAAATTTTCTATAGCCAAGATAAACGATCTTCATACCATTCTTTAACTGTTAGAAATCAGTACCTTTCTCGCACACATGACATGCCCTGTGACCTTTAGCCACATAACCTGAAAGATTACCATAAGCTGAAAAATCATTTATCGTGAAAAAAACACGTCCTTCAAATTGAACTTGGTCCCCACGATAACGATCAAAAATGTTAACACCTTCGGATCACAAAACCTTCAAATATTCAATGAGAGGGGCTAGATAGGTATCGATGTCGTTCCCAGGTTGTCTCGGACCAGAAATCATCAAAGGCATCAAAACATATTTCCCCTTCATGTCAGTGGAAAACGTAGCCAAACATGAGCTATGTTTCGAAGAAATGTTACCAAAGAAATTCATACCATTAGTACACAAAGTCATCCTAAAATTCCTGGGTTCAGCTACAAATGGTGGATACATCATGTCAAAATTCTTTCACTGATCTACATCTGCAGGGTGACTGATAATGTCATTATCAAGACACCGCATATCCCTGTACCATGTAATGTTCTTTGCATCCTCAACGTTCTTAAACAATCTCTTAAGTCTCGGAACAATGGGAAGGTATCACACACATTTAGTGGGGGACACATTTCCTTACCTTCACCTCAATCTCATCATTGATAGTCTCAATCCTTAGTTCCTTGTAACGAGCAACGTGACACACGAGGCAGGAAACCTCTTTCTCCAAGTGACCCCCATACAAAACACAATCATTGGGGCATGCATATATTTTCCTCATTGGACACAAAATTCTCTTCGCATCATATAGGTTGTCTCGTAAAACATTTCTGGAGGGAGGCTTATCATTCAAAAACTTGAGCAACTTATCTATTCTAATATCACTCCAGGAACCAACACCTTTCATGTTAAACAACTCCATCAAACAAGACATGACGATGTTGTTCTTCTTGCAACTGAGAAACAACGATTTATCCTTCTCATCCAGAAATTTTGACAATACATCGGGCTTCCCCCTGAATTCATCCGCCACTTCTTCACATATGTCATCCAAATATACATCCCCAAAACATTCTTCCTTGCTACCTATTACCACCCCGGCGGTGGTTTCTCGCAGTGAGAGGTCCAAACCAAATAATCCTTTGCAAACCCTCTTGTACAAATGGAGTTGCAACAAGTCCCGATTGTCGGTACGGTTATGATTCTTACAATCACGATAAGGACATAAGATGCACTTTTCACGAATGAATGTATGATCCATAAAACTCCCTAGCAAAAGCAATAAATTCATCACTGGCCAAACTTACGTTCTCATAAACATGCTTCCGCCTGTTGATGGCACGGTACACATTTACAATCAAATCAATGTGCATCAACTTCACTTACAAAAAAATATATACACTTCTACCCCAAAACTAATTGTACTCATGAAACATCAAGTTACAATCCACAACATGCAACATCACATTAGTACCACAACTTTTCAAACCACATTCTTGAAAAAGGCACTCAATACATCAACAATACTACCTAGCAAACCCATTTCATGCATAGTGTGTACCAACATTACAATGATCAAATGTACCCTAAGCAAAAAATAAATGTCAACCTATTATTCCCCACATATACCAAAATAATTGGTAAATTAAAGCAAAGTATAAAGTATCTTCAAGGGTTTTCATTGATGAGCATTCAATGTCTTCTTCATCCAAAAATTACCGTAAATGAACACAAGCACTACCTTTTCCCACTTTTTACCAGCCATAAAAAAGTTATAGGTGAGCATTTAATGCACCATTAGCACCGGTATTAGTAGTTCAAACCGGTGCCATGGTTCAGTTTGACACTATAGAACCGGTATTAGTACCGGTGTTGGAATTATACAATTTCCCCAGTGTTTTTTCCATCAGCACCGATATAAAATATCCACTACCGATGCTGATATTGTTTTTTCACCACGTTCACTACCAAATAGCACCGGTAATAACGCTGGGCTAGACATAAAATCTGTTACCGGTGCTGGATTATATCATTTCCCAAGTATTTTTTTTTCATCAGAAAGGTACAACATACCATACCGGCGCTGAAATTTCCTTATTCCGGCGTAATTTTAGTACTAGCACCAGTTTAAAATATACCGATGCTCAAAATAATCATTTTGCTTCCTCCTTCTCACTTAGGCACTGGTATTGAGCAAATGTCAATATATACTGGTGCATTAGTTCGCAAAGGCACCAGCCTTGACATTTTTCCGGTTCAGGCCGGTGCTATTGCAAAAACTAGCACCGATACTCTAGTACTGATACATTTCTACTGGTGCCTATGTACCTGTTTTCTAGTAGTGTTTAGTGTAAATTAACTAAATTACACACTTAACTCCTGAACTTTTAAAACACTAATTTAAAACCTCATGCTGAATTCTTTACAATTTAAACTATGATTTCAGTGCGAGACTGTCTCGCTTTATCTTAAATGTATGGAAAACGAAACTAAACTTGCAAAATTCAAACTTCTAACTCTTATGATGAAATACAGTGACCAAGTAAAACTCAATCAACTAGTTAATGAATTTCATTCCTATAATTCCTATGGAAGATCGTAGATGGTCAATAAAATCAGCTAACAACTGGCTTTAAAAAAAAACAGCTAACAACTGTGCAATCCTAGCCTCCAGTCCAAAATAATTTGTTGTTTTACTTCTTCTTTTTTTTCAAAAATCCTTCATTTCTTTAGTTAAATTAAGAATTTGAAATGCTTATCTCTGTTTCTAAGTTTTGCTTCTATATATGTCAAGGCCTTTGAAATTGGTTTCCCAAGAAAATATTTATACACCAAGTACATCCACATTTACACTGCTACTCTTATTTTTTAAAGAATGCATCATTCTTACTTAAAGATGCGTTCTAACAGAATAATCATTTGAAAACTGTCCTTAGCGCATATCCTTGTTATTGTAGATGCCGAGTTCCAGGTGTACAAAGAATCTATTGACTCCTGCTGCGTGCATGGCAAAAAGCAGAGTGGAAGTCGTTAGGTAGCATCAAATAAGGGTTGATTAGTCCTCATACGTAAACCACGCCCTTGTTTTTAAGGATAATTCCAACTAGTTGACGGTGGAGTGGTTGGCCTCTTTCGAGAAAGTCGACCAAATGCGCGTGTCTCATAATTATTATATTTATCCAAATCCTAGCCCAGTTAGTCATGTACCTTATGTGGTAAGTAACTTGTCCACCCAGGACAAATTGTTACGGTGTCAACCTTTGCTGGTCAACTTTTAAATCAGGCGGTGTATATTTTGGAATTTTTAATAATTTTTTAAATAAATAAGTACAAGAAATTTAGTAGAAACTTGGCTAACCCAACCTCATGATGACACAGAGGGTTTAACTATAATTATTTAAAATAGATATGACATGGAGTACTTCTTGTAAATTTTGAAACTTTACTTGTACCGTTGTCTCAATATAAGCTATGGTGATACGGTATCGCATGAATTTTTTTTAAATGTTTTGACAAATTGTTTTAAAATGTATATATTCTTGAAACAAAAGTCAATTTTGAAGAAAAGGAAGAAATTTACACACATATACTTTCAAAATAATTTAATTGTATTTGTAAGCACAACTTTAATTGCACCGTCCTTAAAACACTAAATAATTATTTTCTATTCTTATTATATAATATCACGTAATCTTGTTTTAGATCGACTAATCGTTACATTGGGGTCATTTTATAATTGATAAAACAAATGCATTGATCTAATATTCAGGAATATCAATATTATGTGAATATTACTCGTAGTTGTAATTAAATTTACATTCTTTTTACTTTTCTGTATAGGTATTTATACCTCTATATAATGTACCACAGAGCATGAATACAAACACACATTATTATCCTTATTTTCTAAATGGTATCATAGCCCAAAATCCTAAAACCCTAAGAAAATTTCTGCTACCGTTCGTGAGCTGCCGCCGTCCAGCCGCGCATTTGTCACACGCGCAGCCGGTTTCCGCTGCCGCTGCTCACCGATTCCAGTCCACCGACCTCCGCGTTGCTCCTCCAAGTGTTGCGATCGTCCGTCCACATCGATCTGTCCGTACGTTGCTCTCTATATGCCGCCCCAGTTTCACGCACGCAGCCTTTACCGTACCGCCGATTTGCTCTGCCGCTGATCCGCAACTACTTCTACACCTGGTTCCAGTTCTGATGCTGCTGAGCGAGCCCGAATCGCTACTAAAGATGAGGCTAATAAGCTAAAGAATCTCAATGTCGTCGATGTGATTGCAGTTTTACTCAAACAACTACTATTACAATCTGGTTCATGGGGATCTGTCCATGCTGGTTGATCTCTGAATGATCCTTACTATCTTACTACTAATGACATTCCGGTTCGTTAATATGTATCGTCATATTGAATGGTGAAGAGAATCACCTTGAATAATCTGCTGCAATTTATGGCGCTATGCTTGCAAAAAAGAAGATTGGTTTCATTGATAAAACCATTACAAAACCCCAGAATAATCATCCTGATGTAGTTGATTAGCTGGGAGTTAATGCTACCCTTGTATGTTGGATCTTGGAGACTCTAGATCCATCATTGCGTCTACCAGTTACTATGCCACTAGTTAAGGAATTGTGGGATAATCTTAAGGCACGATTTACTCTTGGGAATGGTCCAAAAATTCTGTAGACGCGTGAAGATATGTAGAACTGTCGGCGGAATGGTCAAACTATTGCCATTTATTTTGGCAAAATGAAGAAGTTGTCAGTGATTACAACTCACTCCGACCTCCCTAGTTTGAACATGTGAAGCTTGCAAACCAATGTGCACATGCAACTATGCTGCTAATGTCTTCCAAGAACGTGAGAAAAAACATGATCTATCAATTTCTCCTTGGTCTTGATGAAGGATATCCCACCTTGTTATCCATCATCATGACCACTAATCATTTGCCACCTGTCATGTGCGTATATGCTCTTGTTGTCACAAAGCCGTCATTCAGTCTCTTGAGTCTTCAACTAACTCTCTGGCATATGTTGTATGATGCCGAACACCATGGGGTTCTTTGATAGTTGCTCTCACTTCACCTGATGGCAAGAATATTACCTGTACGAATTGTCATTGCAAGGGTCACGACAAAGATACATGTTTCAAGCTCACGGGCATACTAGATTGGTTCAAGGAGTTGAACCAAAAATCCAAGAAGACGGGGGATGACTCCGTCGACCCCAGCAGCCAGGAATGACGGACCGAGAACCGACGTTCGCCAAAACTCCGCCACCTTTTTTTGTCGCTACCGTGTCACCACTTGGACACGTCGTGGCAGCCGCCCACCATACCCCTACCCATTTTAACTTCGGTCATGCTCTGTCTGATGATCAATGGAGTATGACCCTACATTTAGACTAAAATGTTTTTTTGGTCCTAGAGATACCCTCTAATACCATGTTTTGGTCCCCGAGAGCAAAACCACGTACAAATGGTACCC
>JAULKK010290416.1:0-13424 GCA_032355705.1 Rubia peregrina
GGTAATTAAAAAATATGGGTATGACTCATTTTGACCCATTTTATTATGGGTAAAATATGGGTCGGGTAAAAACGGGCCGAGTTGAAACCCGCTCAACCCAAGGGTTGAAAGTCATTCAACTTACGGGTCAAAAATGGGTAAACCCGCGGGTTTCAACCCATATATAAACCCATATATAAACCCATATGGATTTATGTATCAACCCATATGGGTAAAACTTGCGGGTTTCAACCTATGTATTGACTCATATGGGTTTATATATTGACCCTTATGGGTAAACCCGTGTGTTTCACCCAATATATTGACCCATATAGGTTTATATACAAACTCATATGGGTAAGCCCGCGGGTTTTTAACCCATATGGGTAAACCCGCGGTCAACCCAAAAACCAACCCGTTCAACCCATATTTTTCAACTACCCATTTGACTAATCACCCATTTCATCCATTACCCATTTTATCCTTTCACATACGGGTTTAAAATTAGATAACCCGCTTGATCCGCGGGTTATGGGTATATTTTGCCACCCCTACTGCTAACCTTCACTAAGAGAGAAGGAAACAAAGCAGCTGATTTCATATCCAATGAAGCACACAATTACCTAAATCAGGAGCACACATGGATAGAAATAAAACAGGAACAAAAGGAATTATCTAGCTGGATTAAAAATACACCCTGATCAAGGATTTAGTGACTTTCAAGTGCTGAGGCACTTAGGTCACTAAAGTTGTCTTATAATATAGTCCAAAACATGTATTGGCTAATCCTTTTTGCTTTATTTTCTTCCGTCTGTATTTTGCCTAATTTTCTCTTCTTAATAGTGTCTAATCTTATGATTATTGGTGATCCAAGCCTATCTTCCCAATACCAACAATATGGGGTCTCCGATTGGAGATAGAATTAGTTTGGACCTAATAGTGTCTATGTGGTGTATTTCTGTTGAACTGAGATATATTCTGAATTGAATTGGCTCAAGTCTTATGCTTAAAAGGGTATAATTTGATGAACTGATAAACTGATGATGCATTACGGATCATAGCTTAATAGGCTGATCTCTTTATACTGATACAACCAACCCAATTTCTGTAAGCACTATCTGCATAAATAGCTTTTGCAAGCATTATCTCCATAATCACATGGTATTTTTCTATTCATGCTTCAACTTAATATGAACTCTGTTATTGCAGACATAAAACATGGCTACAATGTGCAACTACTTAATGAAGCAGAGTATTGAGATTCTCTTTGAGTATGAGATGGTTTTTGTTGTGTAAACTGTGTATCAAACAAGCGTCGCGGCTCTTCAAGCTTATGTTTTGGGAAAGTCCCATAGATTATTAATTTTGTATCATACATTTTTTTGGGTTTTATTTCTATATTATCAATTTTGTGAAGTTAATATTATTATTAAATTAATGCCAAATTAGATTATTAATTTTGGGTTTTCCCCTTCCTTGGGACGCAGCTGCTCGCTGCCTCTTACAGAGGAAGGACATTTCTTTAATTTATGAAAAAATTTGGCACCAATTTTTGAGAACTGGTGTAAATAAAAACCGTTACCAAAATTCTAACACCGATTTTTTTTAGCCAAGACCACCTAATAGATATGTCTCCCCAAGGGGTGGATCAGTTTGAGAAAGTCAAGGCGTTGGAGTACCAAGGAGGTAACTAGAAATTTGGTAGGGGGAAACCACAAGGGTTCCGAGGGAGGAGACAACCGCAATCAAGAGCCTTATGCTAACACCTTCAACCCCTGGTATCGTGACCACCCAAATTTTTGTTAGCGTGACAACCAGCAAAAGCAAGTAATTGTGTATATGGGTGGATAATAAGGGTACAACTAGGGAGGCGCTCCACTACAACCTACCCGAAGGGTGAGAGACCTTCAAACAATCGTGGGGCCATATACAAGTTGGACTATAATGAGTTGTTAGAGGGCATTGCTCAAGTCACAAAGAGCGACTAGGAGAGATATTGAGGAGTTGGGCACATGGGTCTTTCTCAAGTATTCAGTACCTTGAGGTTCAAGTGGGGCAATTGGCCACCTTGGTTAGCTGACTCGAAGCGAGGGTCTAGAAAGTTACCTTCCCAGCCCAAATCAATCCAAGGAATGTGAGTACTCTCAAATACAGGGGTGGGAAGGAAGGGAAGGGAGCTGAGAAGAACATTGTGCAAGAGGATGATCAAATGGTGAATAAATTGAAGTCCACACTTGAAGAAAAAGAGATTCTCATTGACTAGGATCCTGAGCAAGGTTCCTCTACTACTAAGGTGAAGGAAGTCACCCCTTCACCTCCATTTCCAAATGCTTTAAGGAGCAAGGTCAAAGTGACATCCAACAACGATCAAATCTACGATATCTTAAAAATGTAAGAGGTTAGTATCCCACTTTTAGATGTGATTGAGCAAATTTCTCTCTATGCTAATTTTTTTTAAAAATGCGTGCACTAAAAAGAGGTCTAAGCCATTGAAAAGGGAAGGAAAATTGAAAATAGGGGGGCTAGCCACTTTAGCTCACAAAAGCATACCTAAAAAGTGTGACGATCCTCGTATGTTTCCAATTTCCATCTACTTAGGCAGTAAAGAAGTAAATGATGCCATTATAGCTCAATCAATATCATTCCCTAGAGCAGTTGGATTTTGGACTAATGCCAATAGAATTTTTAATTAAATATTTATTGCTAAGTATTTAGAACCTGAAGGGTCACACATAATAGAACTAATTATTGGTACAATTACGGCTAATTGGAAATTGTATATTTATGGACTATTTGATAGTCTAGACAAATATGGACGGAATGTTATATGGTAATAGTTACCATTTCTTACAATCAGTAGTAATAAGGCTGATTGCAATATTCCATCAATGAACAATAATGGACGATTAATGAAACAATAAAGTTACATCAATACTGATTGATATGAATTAAAATGGATAGTTAATGCCAGCGTACATTACGTTCATTTGACATGCATATGGTATTAACTCTCTTTCTATTGCCTTTATAAATTGGCATCAATCAGGTTCTTACAACACACAACGAAATATAGAAATTGTTTCTTAGACAGGTGTTGCTGATTGACCAGTAGTGAGTTCGTGTGGATACCATCAGCGGTCAGATCATTTGTGCGACTGATGATCGAATCACTTTGTCAAAGAATCGCTAATCTGGTATTTATACTTTTCACAATATATATCATTGATTTTGAATTTATAGTATTGGTGAATACTTATAGTGGTATCAAACCCTGTATGATATGCATGTGTTTTTGTTATATATGTGAGATTAATTTGGATGATTATATTTATATACCATGAATAATGATTTTTTAAAAACATTTCATGATTATCTTAATATGATGCTCATGATATATGATGATTTAATATATACAGATATATTATGATTTTGGAGAACACCAATCAATGAAAATACATGATTTCTTTTTATTTTTTTGTGTATGTTCATGTGATTTAAGGAGTTCTTGAATGATTTGTTGGAAATTTAATTTCTTGAAATTGTAAATTCTTTTTAAAAAATGTAATTAAATTTTGGGAGTGAAAAGAAACTCCGTAATACTATTAATATGATAAATGGTAATTTTCAGCGAGAATTTTGAAAGAAAATTTGCCCAAAAAATAACGTTTCTTTGCGATAGTTAGTAGAGAAAATAATGTTCCCAGCATACAAATTGACGTCATTGTGATTTCAGCAGCATTTTTTAAATTAAAAAAATGGAAAAGAAAAGTTATTGATAGCTAGAGTATGTAGATGCTTGAAAATCCAAACAAATTGACTAACGGCTAAGGCCCACTGTAAGCTTTTCTTCATTTTGTCTGCTTACGAGATGACGTTAGTAGAGTTAAAAATAATAATTTATTATTATATTTTTTTTGTAATTTAAAAGGAAAGGAAGAGAACTTAATTTTCACAATTAAATGGTATACTAATTGTAAAATAATTACATGATTTACTTTTATTGTAAATGAACCTTAAATATCCATTAGAAAAAAAATTATTTTTGCAATTGATTGTTACATTAATTGTCATGTAATTGCATAGTAAATAATCCTTAAATGTCAATTTGGAGAAATTGATTTTCACAATTGATTGGTACATTAATGCATAATTTACTTTTATGTTAAATGACCCAAAATGGCAATTTAGAGAAACTAATTTTTGCAATTTATAGGTGCATTAATTGTAAAGGAATTGTATGATTTTTATTCTTATGGTAAATGACCCTAAAATGTCAATTTGGAGAAATTTATTTTCGCAATTGATTGATAGATTAATTATTGTATAATTGCTGAATTTACTCCCATTATAAATACTCCTTTAATGTCCATTATTATAAACGTTTTAAAAGGAAATGAGTATATGCAATTAAACCATTCCCTAATATTACTCTAGTTGTAAATTATCCTTAAATGATATTAATTATTCATCACATTTAAGATTCCGTCTCTTGAAAAATGGTATTTCCAAAGTTATGGAAAAACCAAGGTTTAAAGTGCAAACTAGAAGAAATGAAGATACTTTTTTTGGGTTGCATGAATCGGGTTAAAACTTTAAAATACTACACGTTGCTTAATAAATTTTTAATATTTCAACTAAGACATTTTACTTTTTATTATTTTAATTAAACCTCATCTTTCAATAAGACTTTGCCATAATTTTATTGTAAAATAATAAATGTTACTAAAACTCGGTCCGTACTGATCCAAAACTGAAATTATTCTGGTCCAGTTTGCTTTGATCTTGTATTGATGAATGCCCTTAGTCACCTGTAGTTAAGGTGAGCATGAGTTTAGAACCCGACCCACCCATTGGGTTGGGCATGTATTTAAATTTTTAGATGGGTTGGGTCGGATATGGGTCTTGATTATACTTTGGATCCAGACCCAACCCCTAGACCTTTGTAACCCTAACTATATATACATATATAGGGGAGAGATCTGGTGAGACAAGTGATTTATGTGAGACTAAGAAGTTATGTGAGAAAATCATTATATAATGTAATCTCAACCTCCATCAATTTTCTCTAGTTGTTTCCCCGTAAGACCCAGCCTAAGCTCCGTTATATCCAGTCCAATCCAAAGGTAAAATACGCTTTGTGTTCACTAAAGTATCAATAAAAGACTGCAACTCTAATTCAAGATATGCAAATTCCTACTCTCTGAAATAACATGGTTAAATGGTACATTTCATGTGCTTTGTTCGATCCACAAATGGAAAATTGTTTGATTGAATGATGATACTTTTAAATATTGTATAAAAGTAATACTGTAATATTTAAAATATAAAGTATATTATTCATCTTACATAATATAATATTTAAATTAAAAGACAATACATATAAAATAAAATATAAAATAGTTATTCCAAATATACTTATGCTTGTGTATAGGTGCTTCAACATTAATTTGTAGGTGCTTTTAAATTGTGTTGAAGGTGGTTCTTTTATGATTTGTTGTGGTTTGGAGTGTGTGATGAAGGGGCTTTAACTTATGCGTGTAAGTGCTTTTAAGTTGTGTTGAAAGTGCTTCTTTTATAATTTGTTGGAGATGTGAGTATTTGATGAAGGTGTTTTGAACTTACATTTGTTGGGGTTTTCAATGTTTGATAAAGGTGTTTCAACTTATGTGCGTAGGTGCTTTAAGTAAAAGGTGTAGTTGATTGAAAATAAAAAAAAATTGTTTCTTTAAAATTTTCATCCAAGTTTAATTATTTCTTTTAAGTGTTTTGAGTATAAAGTACAGGCACTTTAACTTATTATTGTAGGTTCTATTAAGTTGAATATTACAAGATATTAAATAATTTTTACTTAAATATTATATACTCCAAACCTAATAAACAATAAATTATGTATACGTATGAAAATATTAGAAATACTATACAAAAAGGTATGATATTTAAAATAAACTATAATATTTAAAAATAAAAATACAATACTTATATTAAAATATACAGTATTATTTCATAATTTATGTGTGTAGGTGTTTTAATTTAAGCTTCTTGCTGCTTAAATTTAACATTGTTGGCGGTTTATGGATTTCTTGCAAATGTTTATTTTATGGCTTTAAGTGTAAAGTGTCGGTGTTTCAACCCATATTTGTAGGTGCTTTGAAGATGCATAAAAGGTGCTTCAACTTTTTTATTTAAAAAATATATATGCTTCAACTTTTATTTGTTGGGTCGTTGAATGTGTGACGAACATGGTTCAATTTATGTGTAGGTGTTTCAACCTATTTTTTAGGTGTTTTGAATATGTATTGAAGGTGTTTCAAGATATTTTTAAAGAAAAAATTGCTTTTAGGCCTTTGTGATGAAGGTGCTTCAAGTTAAAGGTGAGAGTGCTTGAAATTAACACCGTTAAAGCTTTAACAATTTCATGCAATTTAATTATTTTTATATTCCATATAGTTCTCCATAAAGCAAGGAATTTCGAATTGGAAGACATTCTAGTGCAAAAGCTGGAAGATCAATTATCCTAAACCTTGTATCTTAATCATAGAACTCACATGCAAATACACCAATTTTGGTGAAAATGCAATTGACATAGTGCAATAGGCTTGTTTAGAATATACTTGGAACTAGAGCCCCAGAAAATATGTCATGCCTACTGAGCCAAAGCCACAATACATTAATGCTACAACCAAACAAAACAATAAGCTAATAGTCCCAAAGAGAAATAAAATAGTATGTGGCCAGAGTGCATATAAAATCTAAAACTCATCATTGACATGCAAAATATCTCTATTGCATCTGTAGGTGGCCAGAGTGCGCCCATCTCGAATAGCTCCATGCCGCTATTCGAGAATGATAGATGAAGCACATGCCGCTTCTGGAAATGGAATACCACCACATTAAAAAGTGAAAGAATTGATCTTTCAATTTTGTGCATGTGCTTCATCTATCATTTTCATTACCAGCATGTAATTTTAATCAAGAAAGAATACATTCATTTATGATTTCCACATCCACAAGTTCCCAAGAACAGTGTTAGAAATAAAAGGAAATTACCTATTCTAGGATCCAATCCCATTTCACCCAAAATAGTGATGCACGCTTGCTTTGCTGCTTCATCTAACTTTGATATGGACTCATCAACATAACTAGCTGTGACAAGATGTTTCTTCAGCTGCACAATAAAATGAGTTGGAACCGTAGTGTGATCTAAAAACATGAATAACTAGACAGCTTCACTGGTTGGTGCTATCCATAAAACCTAATCCAAGGATTTGGTGGTTATAATTAAAGTTTTACATGCAAATTGTAAAGTGATGACACTTGGACTTCATTTTGTGAATTTACTTGAGTCTTTTTTGGAGGAAAAACACATCCAAAAAAAAGACATTTCCTGGTATCTCCCAGCTTTGTGAACATGAAAAAGTTTTAACTAATTATTTATGTTACGTCGAACATTTTCATCAAGCATTGTTCTGAAACATTATGAGATCAATTCAAATTATAGAAGTAACATCTACCGTGTCCTTAAATAACTCATGAAGGAATGATCCAGTACCTCAATCCAAGTAGTGGAAATGATGCTATCGAAACTAGCATGCAGTAAGCTAATCACAACACCAGCCTGCACAAGACAAAGAAATGTGAGTTATGTGAAGCGAACGTTTATAATCTGGTAGATTATAGACTAGACAGCCTAGTCTTTGGGTGTGTGACGAACATGCTTAAACTTATATGTAGGTGATTCAACCTATTTTCAAAGGTGTTCTGAAGATGTATTGAGGAGTTGACACCGACGAGCTACAAAGTTAATAACTTTATATTTAAAATAATCCAGGCCTAACACACTTCAACACTGTTAGTTCGACATGTACAAATATACCTAAGTAGTGTGAGAATGGAGACTTTAAGGATTCATTAAATCAAGCTGAACATGTGTTGCATTCAACACACCCTCTGTAATATTACCTTAAAGCTCAATTGTCATACTATACGCCAATCTATACGCCAATGACAACTATTTAGCATAATATAGTTTCAGAAGTAATTTTTACCGATAATCACTTATTGGAATGAAAATGATGATAAATTATAATTGCATTGGATAAATAATTAAGGGCAATGGAAATGACTGTCTGATGTCTTACTTTCCATATTAATTTTTTTACTCATTCACAGATTAAATAAACAAGCTATATTATTCTTCTATTATATCTCTTCTGCATCCTTCAGGGACATAGAATCAACGAGACTACCACACTATTTTGGTCCTCAAAATCATCAATTTAACATCAATACATGATTTCATAACACAATCGAAACCATATCCAATTCCTAACTCAAAACCCCAAACAAACATTCATACAATTAAACAAGAGAAAACCATAAGCAAATCAATATCAAATTGGCAGATAATTGAAATTCAAAGCAAGCCAAGCCTTTAAAACCACAGAAAATTGGAAACAATACGTCGAGGTTGAAGGAGGTTAGCGTTCGAGAGTGATGAGTGACAGAGAAGATGAAGGAGAGGAACAGTTGCGGTGAGGAAGGCGGAGAGCTATTACTATCAGTTAGTGGTGAAGAGAGATCAGTGGCAGAATAAGGCATGATGGTAGAGGAGGGCGGAGAATTTGGTTACCATCGTTGCCGGAGGAGGAATATGAGGAAGGAAATATAAAAACCAAAAATATATTTTCAGTGTATTTTATAGTTATTGAATATAAGCCATTGATTGGATTGTTTGAATGGTCCAAATTTTGTCTTACATATCTAGGCTGTCTCACATAAACTAGGTTGTCTCACGTGAACCTGATTCCATGTGAGATAACCCTTCTTATGTGAGACAAGCATGTTATGTGAGACTAAATCTCAACCACATGGTAATTGAATCAGTGGCCAAGATGTAATGAAATAAATTTCCCAAAGTCAAAATTTGATCCCGCAAAATTAGAAACATTCGGCAAAATGCTGTCACTTTTCTAATTAAACACTCCATGTTTAATTACTGTGAATCCCAAGATATTTCAAAGCCTAATTTTACCAATTCTCATCGTAAATGAATTAAATTATCTAGAAGAGTTGGTAATAACTACTATCTCAAAACTAAAACACTCCATGTTTAACAGATTGTCTTTCCTATTTAATTTTAAAAATATATATTTTTTTGCTACATTTTAAAATGAGTATGTTATTTGTATTTTTCCATATTTTCCATATTCTTAATATTTAAAGTAATTATTCATATTAAAATTATGATGGATCTTAATTTCATAATTTAATGTATTTTACTTTTGATATCATTAATAATAAAATTTAAATACATGTGTTTTTATTTTCCTAATATAAATACACTATTTTTTTACATAGATTAATTTTTTTTATGTAATAGCTAAGAAATATTGAAGATAACAAGAAAAGAATAAAACAAATATACGGATAATAATAACTTGTAGAAAACAATTGTTGGGTGTTAAAGGCGCTTATATATTGTAGGTGATTTAAGTATAACTTTTAGGTGTTTTAATTAAGTTAAAGGTGTGAGTGCTTGAAAATAATATTTTTTTGTGCTTTAAAATATTCATGCCATTTTAATTATTTATTTAAATTATATTGAGCGTAAATCACAGATGCTTCAACCTTTGTTTCTAGGTGCTTCAACCATTGTTTGTAGGTTCTTCAACCTTTGTTTGTAGGTGCTTTTATGTTGTATAGAAGGTGCTTCAATTGCTATCTATTGGGGCTTTGTTTGATGAAGGCGTTTTGATTTTTTTGGGCCTTTGTGATGAAGATGCTTCAACTTATGTGCATATGTGCTTTAAATCAAAGGTGTGGGTGATTGAAAATAATATGTTTGTTGTTTTAAGAATTTCGTGCAACTTTGATTATTTGTTTAAATTATATGAGCGTAATGCGTAGGTGCTTCAAGTTATGTGCATATGTGCTTTAAACTAAAGGTGTGGGTGCTGAAAATGGTATTTTTGGTGGTGCTTTAAGAATTTCGTGTAAGTTTGATTATTTGTTTAAATTATATTGAGTGTAATGCATAGATGTTTCACCTTATGTGCATAGGTGTTTTAAGTCAAAGGTGTGAGTGCTTGAAAATAATATTTTTGGTGCTTTAAGAATTTCGTGCAAGTTTTATTATTTGTTTAAATTATATTGAGCGTAATGCATTGGTTATTCAAATAATTTGTGTAAGTGCTTTAAGTTAATGTTGTGGTGAATGGTGGAGCAGATACTATTTTACTACGTTGAATATTAGGTGAATTCTTTCAAATTAATTAATTAACTCTTGGACTAATTCAAGGTAATCAATCCTTGGACTAATTTAGAGCTGATACTATTTTTCTACATTGGAAATTAATTCAACTCTGCTTACAATAGCTGATGAGTTTGAACCGGACTCTCATTTACTAATTTGACTCAGCCGTTGGATTATTTATTTTAATGGCACAGATTTAGTCTCACATAGTATGCTTGTCTCACATAAATTAGTTGTCTCACCTGAACCTACCCCTATATTGGCTATATATATATATATATTATTTTCTAAAATGTGAAATCAACCCTGTAAAATCTGAAAGTGCGATTCTAACTCTAAGTTTTTAAAGAATTGTGCCAATATACCCGAATTGTACTATTTCGACGTTGACTGAATGAATTCAGCCATTGACCTAATTTGAAAAGGCAAAAAACCCTCTGGACTTAAAACTACCCCTTCTACCACTTGCTGATATGACCCATGGTTGGATTAAATAAGAATTCAGCTGCTCCGCCACTACTGCCGCCACCACCATCCTTCCACCCCCAGCTGCCACAAAAAACCAATAAAACAAAAATCAATCCCCATATCTGAATCCGTACGACTACATATCACAGTTTTACATCACAAAACCAAAAGAATAAATAGTAGTTTTTAAGAATGGAATCAGACCTTGTTATTGGCCTTGTTCTTGAGGTGAAGAGTAAGGTGAGGGTGAGGGTGAGGGTGGAGAAGAAGAGAAGTCGGCGATGTAAAGAAGAAGAAAAGTCGGGGGTTTTGGGTTTTGGAGAAGAAGAGAAATGTAAGGGCATAACAATTATTATCCCTTTTCAGCTGTTCTTATTTTCTAGAGGGGCAAAAAAGTCATTTATTTGAATTCGGTAAAAAAATTGTTGGATTGGATAGTTTGGCACTTTCATAAATTATCTAGGGTCATTTTAGCACTTTCAAAAACCGGAGGGTTATATTGGTACTTATATTATAAATGTAGGGTCATTTTGGCACTTTAAAAAATCAGAGAGTTATATTGGCACTTGTGTCATAACTGTAGGGTCATTTTAGTACTTTTCTCTTTTATTTATTTTGTATATAAATATGATTGAAAAATTTGTACTTTTTCTTCTCAATTAAACAAATATTTCTCATATTGGTTTTATTGTAGGATTGTTGAAATTTTTAGTATGAATTAAATTATGAGGAAGTTTTAGGATGGGTGGTTTATCCAAAAGTTTGTAGATATTCCACTTAACTTTTTACCTTAAAAGTTTTAGTTTTAGAATAAATAAATAAATATGGTATTTTATAAGTTAAAAGAAGTAATAATATGTATTTGAATGTGAATATATAATATAAAAAATACATAATATAAAAAATACATTTTCAAAAATTTAAATTTAGTACTCCCTCTGTCCCAACTCAAATTACACAGAATTTTTTTCACGTTCATCAAGAAACTTGTCTAACTGTTAATATGTTTAACTACATATAATAACGACAAACAAAAAGTTACTTTTGAGAAACTACTTGTTATGACGAATCCAACATTATCACATATGATAATATTATTGCTTATATATCTACTCAAATATGCTGTCAAATTTTGATAGAGAATAGTGCCGAATAGTAAGTGTGCAGTTTGGGCGGAGAGAGTATGCAATTTAACATATGTAGTGTGTAAGTGAAAAATATAGTGGACTGTTCATAACTTAAGGATATGTCACATGTCAAGAGAACTCCTCTTAAATTATTTTTTCTTAAAGAATTAACGCATTGCATATTAAACTTGACTTATTTTATATTTAGGATGATACTATATATTTTATTTTGTGAAGAGAAAAACTATAACATTAAACTCTTTAACACCCATTTTAGACTCCAAATTCATTATATCCATCAAATTCGGGTACGAATCTAAGATATTTTAGATCCAACAAATTCGGGCAGATGCAACTAATTTTTTTAAATTGATTCTAGAATCTAGATCATATTAGACCCGACCCATGCTCATGGTTAGGAGTAGAGCCGTCAATCTCTTATCCGGATTCCTGACCCGACCCGGACCAACTCGACTGAACTCAACCCGAACCAAATCCTGACCAGCAAAATTTTGACCCGAACTCAAACCCGACTCGATCCGAACTCAGCCCGAACCCGATTCTGACATGATAATCTGGGTCCAAACCCAAACCTGACTCGACCCGAACTCAACTCATAACCCGATTCTGACATGATAATCTGGGCCCAAACCTGAACCCGACTCAACCCAAAATATGATTCTGACCTAATAATTCTAACCCAAAATCGTAAATTCTAAAATTTCTCAAAATTCTAACAAGAGATAGAGACACCAATTTAAATTGTGACCCACCAAATTAAAATTTCTAGCTCTGCCCTACTCAACACTGGCATACTGGTTCCTATGTACCCGTTTTCTAGTAGTGCAACCCATAACCCAACCTGACTTGACCCGTGGAACATTACAGACTCGTTAGAAACTGACTTGACATTTATCCGATCTGACCCAACAAACAGACTTTGACATTTTCAACCAATATACGTATTGACCCAATTCAACCTGACAAATAAATTGACACTTTTCAACCACCCCAACCTGATCTGACAAACATATTTCAACCCATTTTAACCCGAACCCATTTCGATCCGACCCGACCTGACAAACAGATTTTGACCCATTTCATCCCGAACATGTTTGATCTGAACCCGAACATAACTCGAATAACCGAATTGACATTACTAGTAAGGAGACATTCTCTTAAAAATGGGAAATATACAAATATAACTCTATATAATTGAGAAAGTGCATATATAACTCTGAGATAATTTTTAGTGCGTATGTAATCTTAACTACTTAGCGAAAGTGCAAATATAACCTTTTGGTGACATTTCCAATGTTGACTTGAATTTTTGGTAGTTGACCTTATTTGAAATGATAAAAAAGTCCTTCGGCCAAATGTTGAATATGAATGGACAATTTTGCCCTTTCCTCTTCCACCACCACCAACGTACTCACCGCCGCCACTCTGTCCTCTACCCCCTCTAACGAAAACTCTGGCAAATACTCCCTCCGTCCCGCTATAAATGTCTTACTTGCTTTCAGCACGTTATCCAAGACACATGTTCGACAGTTAATATCTTTACCTACGTATAATAACGGCAAATAAAA
The DNA here is from genome assembly GCA_032355705.1 of Rubia peregrina. Taxonomy (NCBI): domain Eukaryota; kingdom Viridiplantae; phylum Streptophyta; class Magnoliopsida; order Gentianales; family Rubiaceae; genus Rubia; species Rubia peregrina. The sequence goes on from JAULKK010290416.1 coordinate 13,416, forward strand.
AGTTACTTT
>JAULKK010290433.1:0-13423 GCA_032355705.1 Rubia peregrina
GGTGATAATTATTTGTAAAAAAATGTCACGAGAATTCATTTGTTAAACTAAATTACCATCATTATAGAGACATTTTTTCTTGCTCTAATACAAATTTACGTTACATAAAAAATGATAATTATCTCAAAAATATTAATTTTGAACGGGTCAGCGGGTACCCGGTTATCCGGCCCGAACATTCCGGGTACCCTGTTCTTCCGGGACGGGCCACGGGCCGCATTTTCAACTACTCGTACATGCGGGTATCTGGATGTGCGGGTACCCAAAAGTGCGGTTACCCGCATTTGAACACCCCTATACTCAGGTATAAATACAAGGTAAGTATACATTTTGACATTCATTCTAATGTTTACGATATTCATATGGTTTTGTTGACTTAACCATCGAAGAGTTTTCCCCTAGGACCTCCCCGGGCTTGGACTTGACGGTGCAGCTTGATCGGTTTCGAGACGCATAAATTGGCATGCCTAACGGGACCGATTAAGTCTGATTCAAATTTCTTTGTTTATGTCTACTTCTACAACTACTTGTAGGAGTGAGAGGTTAAGGCTCAAATGAATCAGTGCAGGAGACGAAATACAGTCTCCATACAAGAGAAAGAGTAAGATGGTTAATCCCCCAACTTCGCAGAACGTTGAGTGCGAGGTAGCACAATTTTCGGCTGTCGAGCATGAGACAGTACAAGTCTCGATTTTTGAGCATGACACAGTGCAAGTCTTAAGTGGACTTAGTTTAGTATTTGTCGAGGTACCTTGAGCTGGTGTGGCAGGGTCCTCAAGGCAACCAGAGGTTAATCTAGAGCCTGGTGTGGGAGTCAGGAACACATGCCCTATGCAGAACTTGCTGGTTGGTTCACATGATGAGAGAGATGGGCATTTTACAGAAGTTTCTGGGGATTCTACATCGAGGTTTATAAACGGGTTGTTTGGGTGAATCGAGATATATGAGCGGTTGGTTCGCAGCCAGATTTGGCCTTGGTGGCGCATATGTTGACGGCGACAGGATATCAGAATACTCCCGCTTTGATGCCAACGGGTATATCGAGGGGTACGACACCCTTGAAGGCCATGGAAATGCCAATGAGGTCCGTGTCTCAACCCATGTTAGCATTCCCTTATCATGGATATGCAGAGGAGGTGGCTCAACCACGACCTCAACCATCATTTTAAGATCACTCTCAGGGTATGGTATACTCAATTCCTTCTTCAATGCTGGTGATCCCAACAGTTACTTTTCCTGGAGTTGAAACTGGGTATGTAATGGTGTCTTCATTGGGATTGAATGCAGGATTACAGAATCCCATGTTCAGTCAAAGACCTTATGGCCTTTATAGACAGCCTATGCATTCAGGGGTTATGGGGGCCTGGGTACACTCTAGTTACATAGGTTCTTAGCCTATTTATCAGGTACCATATAGAGAAATAAATTGAGGGTTAAACTCGCCTAGGGATCCACAAGGGTTGGCATGAGATACTGGAGATTCTTTAAAGAGAGAGTTGGACAGATTGATTGGGCTGATGGGCCCGACAACATGTTCTCCATTTAGCCCAATGATAACTGCAGTTTGATAGCCAGTGGATACAAAGCCCCCAGAGGGGCTTCCTACTTATAGTGGGGATTCAGATCCTCTAGAATTCATTTAGACATTCCCGAGTCTTATGAATTCAAGGGCTTTCGAGGAAAGGTTGACATGGAAGCTTGTTGGGAGTTACCTTCGAGAAAAGGCTCAAGAATGGTTTAATAAGTTACCCCTGGAATTTTAGCAGTCTTACCAAGATTTTAGTGGAGTTCTTCTGAGTTAGTAGGCTCAAAATAAGAAGTTCATTAAGAGTTTGCCTGAGTCGTACCAAAGTAAACGGAAGCCATGAGAGACTACAGAGGCTTTCTATCACAGATATGTTGATGAGAACCAGGGAGTAGTAGAAAGTACGAAGAATGAAGTGATCCAAGGGTATCTGATAAGCATGAATGATGTGGAATTGTATAAGAAGTTAACTACCAACACTCCTCGAACATTGCAGAAGCTTGAGGAAGTCATTGAGCAGTACTAGAAGGTAGAGGAAGCCGCAAAGAAGAAAAATGAAGGCTTGGTTGATAAGCAAGGGAAAAGTAGTGACTTTAGCAGTAAGAAACCAGTGGAAATGGCCAGATCCATCTTTGAGAGGTATACACCCATGAATATATCTCCAGCATAAATCCCACGTATACATTGAGGTGTGTTTTGGCCACCTTTGCCAATGAAGAATACGACGAATGCAATGATAAGAGAAGAGCTACGAATCTGTATTGCAATTATCACAAGGATGATGGTCATGGCACGAATGATAGTACCCATCTAAGAATGGAGATTGAAAGATGTACAAGGGAAGGTCAATTTCAAGGTTCGGGACCTCAACGTGGGAATCACGGAGAACCCTCAAGACCAATGAATGACCGTCGGGATTGGCAGCCATATCAGAGAAACTATTAGAATAATGGAGATAGAGTGGATTGAAGACCGCGAGATCAATGAAATCTAGATAAAGGTCAGGAAAGAAGGGAGGAACAACCTCGAGAGCAGCCTGCTGGGATAAGAAGAACAGAAATGAGGACAACCTAACGATCCATTGGGTGATAAATGTGATGAATGGAATTTTTGGGGAGTGGTCTTAAAATACATTTATGAAGGCAGATTCACGTCGAATTCCTACGGAGGACCATGACACAAAAGGTTTTGGCCTGATCAGATAATAACATTTTCAGAGGCAAATGCAGTTCCGAATCAAAATTCACATACTGACCCCATGGTGATCTCAAACGTAGTTGGAAATACGTTGGTGAAAAGTGCATTTATTGATGATGGAAGTGGTGTCTATGTAATGTTTTCTAATTGCTTTGACCAGCTGGATATCGGTCGAGGTAATTTGAAGAAGTCTACCTCGCCTTGTCTGGTTTCACGGGATAAACTATGTATCCTCTAGAAGAGATTACCGTGTCAGTATGGATAGCTGATGGAGAATTTTAATTTTCAATCATTGATGCATACCTGCCTTACAATGTGATCATCGAAAGGCCGTGGATGTGCCAAACTCAAGCTGTGTGGTATCCCTACAATTTGATGATGAAGTTTCTCACGAAAAAAAGATAGATGTCATTCGAGGGTATCAGGTGGTAGCTAAGAATTGTAATATGATAAAGGTAAAGGAAGTAAGAAAGACAAGATATGTAGCCTCAGTACATGGAGAGGTTGGTCCGACAGATACGTAGAAGATACCCATTCGAGATTTGGGCACAGTGGCTATGGGGAGAATAATGCCTGAAGAGAAGGGTGTTCGCCCAGGAGAGAGAAGAGGATATTAATGAGGTTCTATATCTATAATGGTTGGCTAACCCAGTCATGGTCCCAAATTATGATTGATCTTGGCAAACGTTTATAGACTTTACCAATCTGAATAGATGTTGCCCTAAAATAGCTATCAATTGCCTCCAATTGATAAATTGGTGGAAGCTATAGCCGGAATTCAGGTTTTGGCTTTCTTTGATGCTCACAAAGGGTACCATCAGATATTGATAGCTGAAGAGGATAAGGAGAAAACCACGTTCATCATGAACGTGGGTACGTTTTGTTATGAGAAGTTGCCATTTGGGCTTAAGAATGCAGGAGAAAATTATCAACGGTTAGTAGACAAATTGTTTGAGAAACATATTGGCAGAAGTATGGAGATATACGTGGATGGCATGGTTGTGAAAAGTAGAAGTCATGATGAGTTTCTGGTGGATTTAAGAGAGACATTTGAGGAGTTTCAAAGGGAATATTTGAAACCGAACCCAGCTAAGTGCGTGATTGGAATGAGGGCTGGAAAATTTCTTAGCTTTATGGTATATGAGAGGGTATCGATGTTAATCAAAAGAAGGTCGAGGCTCTAATCAAAATGAAGAGCTCGCAGACGTTGAAGAATGTCTAAAAGCTTACTGAGTCTTTGAAAACTTTGAGTAGGTTCTTTTCGAAGGGGGCGAAGAAGCATTTACCTTTCTTGTACATTTTTACTTCGCCTCTGGCTCTTAGTGCTGTACTAGTGAAGGAAAAGGAAAGATAGAAACATCACATATACTTTGTAATTCGAGATTTGCAAGGGCCTGAGACAAGGTATACAACTCTCAAGAGGTTGATTTTGGCGCTGGTGGATGTGACACGAAGGTTGCATCCTTATTTTCAGGGGCATATGATAGTGTTTCTTACCAATCCCTCCATTAGAAAGATTCTTTTAAAGCCAGAGACATCAGGATGGATGATGAAATGAGATGTTGAGCTAGGAGAGCACGACATGCAGTTCCACCCTAGAATGGCAATCAAGGGACAAACCCTTGTAGATTTTATAGTGGAAATGATGGAGCCTATCAAATTACAGGAGGATGGTCAAAATGAGGAGGTATGAAAGTTGTATGTGGATGGTTCCTCACACTTGGGGGGAAGTGGAGCAGGGGTGTTGCTCACTAGCCCCGAGGGCAAGGATTACCGGTATGTGTTGCACTTGGCGTTTAAGGCCACGAACAATGAAGTTGAGTATGAGGCTTTGAATACAGGACCAGACTTGGATAATAAGATTAAGGTGGAAATTTTAGAGATATTCAGTGATTCGCAGATTGTAGTCCAGCAGGTTAAGGGAGAATATGAGGTAAGAGAGCGTAGTTTGTAGTGATATCTGGAGGTAGTGAAGCCTTTATCGAAGGGCTTTCGAACATACACCCCGACACAGGTGCCAGGGGGGGAATTATAAGGGAGACACTTTAAGCAAACTTGCTTCATCAGATTTGGGAATACAATCCTAAAAGCAATTGCTTATGGAGATCTTTAATAAGCGTAGTTTCGAGGAGCATGCGGTAATGGTTCTTGAAGAGGGAGAATCTTGGATGATACCTATCATTAGTTACCTTTGAGATGGAGTTCTTCCAAATGATGTGGTGGAGGAGAGGAAACTAAGTTTAAAAACCCCGAGGTATACGTTACAAAATGGGGTTTTGTATCGAAGGGGTCATCTTCAAACATTGCTTCGATGTGTCACTCCTTATGAAGTTTACTATTTGGCTAGGGAGGTTAATGAAGGTAAATGTGGTAGTCATCAAGGAGCATGATCTGTGTAAAGGAGGCTCATTCGAGCTGGATATTACCTGTTTATGATGTTCGACGATGCTAATAAGTATATCTGGACTTATCATCAGTGCCAAAAACTTGAACCCATTACTCATATTCCTCAGGAAGGATAATGAACATTCACAGTTTGTGGCCATTTGATAAGTGGGGGATCGATCGAGAGGAATCTTTTCCAGAGGCCCCAAGAAAGTTCATGTATATTGTTGTGGCCATTGATTATTTCACAAGTTGGGTTGAAAAAGAGACACTGACAAACATGAAAGGGAAGTCTGTAATTGCATTTTGCTGGAAGAATATCATCTGTCGTTTTGGAATTCCGAACACTATAATAACTGACAATACAGTTTGAGTGGGGGATTGATCTAGTGGGATCTTTTCCCGAGGCTCTAAGACAGTTCATGTATCTTATGTGACCATTTATTATTTCACAAATTGGGTTGAAACAGAGCCACTGACAAACATGAAAGGGAAGTCTGTAATTGCATTTGCTGGAAGAATATCATATGTCATTTTGGAATTCCAAACACTATAATAACTGACAATGGGACGCAGTTTTCTCACTATCCTTTCAAGCGGTGGTGTGAATAATACAAGATTCAGCAGAAGGTGACAGCTGTATATCATCCCCAAGGAAACGTCCAGGTTGAGGTAACTAATTGAACAATTATGAGTATTCATGCAAGACTCGAGGGGGCCAAGAGGAACTGGATATGTAAACTACCCAGTGTTTTGTGGGCTTATAGAATAGCTGAATCATCTGCCATGGAAGAAACATCTTATAGCTTGGTCAATGGTTCCGCAGCCGTGATTCCTGTAGAGAATGGGGTACCAAGCCCAAGAGTGAAATCAATTTATGAAGGAGAGGTTAATGATGATAATCGTCGCATGGATCTCGATATGGTGGAGGAAAATCAAGAATAACATCCCTACATGAAGCTAAGGTGAAGGAGAAAGTTACACACTATTATGATCGAAGGGTCAGAGAGGTCCAGTTCAACCCAGGAGATCTTGTAATGAGGAAAAATGAAAAGAGTTGACGAGATCTAGAAGGAAAGTTAGTTGCAAATTGGGAAGGACCTTATAAGGCCGTGGAGGCATACCTAGGAGGCAATTATACTCTCGAAACAATGGATGGTGGTCAAGTCCCAAGGCGATGGAATATTGTCAATATTTAAAAGTATCATCATCTCTAAATAAATGGGGAGTAGATTTGTGGTTTGGGAACTGCTATATTATGTGCTTGAGTCTTGTATACCATGCACTGCATTTCTCATGATTGATATCTCAGATTCGTATGCTACACGCTGCGGCTGATTGAAATAATTTGTATGCTATGTGTTGCACGCTTTGTATCTCAGCTTCGCATGCTATATGCCGTGAATGATGAAGTAGGTTGTATGCTATGTGCTGCACTTATTGAATTAATATCTCGACTTCGTATGTTCTGCGCTGTGATTGATGAAAATAAGTTGTATGCTATGTGCTGCACTTCTTGAATTGATATCTCAACTTCGTATGCTATGTGCTGCGATTGATGAAAATAAGTTGTACTCCATACTGAAATTTTCAAATTAATGTCTCAGCTTTGTACACCATACAGTGTGACTGACAGAAATAAATGTGTATGCTATGCGCTGCATTCAAATTACCCCCATTTCATTAAGGCAAGCGAGATACTGCCCATACTTTTGTAACAAAAGTAAAATGCTAACGATTATGTTCGATGGACACATAGTGGAACTCAAGAAGAAAACCTCGTAGTCTCAAGACTCGAGGAGGAAAATAAATTAAATAACAAGTATCATAAATATTTTACATGAAATATACAGCAACAATCCGAAGTCTAAAATTGATAGGGTGCTAAATTTCCTCCTGTTGCTCAATTTCTTCTATTTTTATGCCAACTGCACGTTGGAAATCCCGTTCGCGCTCTACTTGAGGGTACTCAGAAGGATATGTTATAGCCTTTGTACGAGGACATTTTGGTTCATAACCCGTTTGGTTATCATCTTCCAGGTTACTCAACTAAAGATCTTCACTTCTGGGAAATTTTCTTTTGCTACTAGAAGTCCGTTTCTTCCCTTAGTTTACATTAGATAATTGAGTTCCCGAAGACCTACGACCACCAACACTATTTTTTAGCTTTTGAGGTGCTACATGATGGAGTTCTCGATCCTTTTACTCGATTTACTTGGGGAAATATTTCAACCACTCTGCAATGGCATCAAAGGCTGCCTTCTGACGAGGAGTCCCTTGGGTAATTAATAACCCAGTCATCAGCTGCGCTAACTAGGAACTCGGGAATGTTGGTGACAACCCTTGGATGGATAACACCTAGGTACTAATCATGAGCTCTAAAGCCATCAGCGTAGAAAGTAGCTCTTTGTTTTCAGCTTTAAGTCGAGAATTTTTTACAGCTAAGGACTTGACCAGGGAGGAATTTTTATCCATGGCTTTAGTTATTATGGCTGAAGCCTCTTTCAGTCTGCTATTCTCATTGAGAAACATTTTATAAAGCTGCACTACCTCCATTACTTGAGCCTTGAACTTATGAGATTTGGCTCGACTGAGATCGACGTAGGCCTGAATTATTGGCAACCTGTTAGCATCTGCAAAACATTGGGCAAGGGACTTGAATTGGAAAATTATTTGGTGTATGGTATCTTGATGACTTCTCTCACCAGGATCGCAGTTATCAACTATTTTGAGGGGGACAACCCCATTATACTTCCTTGCCTTGAGGTCCCTTATAAGATTCTTAAGTTCAGGATGCTCACGCTTCTCCATGAATCCAATTCTTCATTTTTTTCCCATAGAGATCTTTTAAAATCCTTTGTACTGAGGGATGACTGCTATCACACCAATAATCTAGTCCTTTCTTCCAGTCGGCCAGATCAAACATCATCTTCAGTGTATTATGAAATTCTTTCTTCAATGCATTGCACTACAAAGACAAGAGGATAATATAAATTAAAAGGAGATCAAAGGGGCAAAGTAAATTTTAATAAATGGAAAGAATAAATGGAGAGCTGCTCCTTTTATCTCCTGGGCCTTTCCTTTTTTTGTTTGGAAATGGTTTGTGCATCTTTGCTCTGTACAGGAGCATTTGATACGGTGGAGGAAGGTTTTCTCGCAGGAGTATTCTCCAAGTTACTTTTTTTTAGGTTGGCCACCATTCTTCAGATTTTTCAGAGCTTCGCTAAGACCTACTGGAAAAAAGAGAGAGTAAAGAGTCAAAAGCATGAAAAGGAAAATCATTACAAAATAAATTTCACCACTAAGACATCTTCCGAAGGGTCAAATGTTGGAGTTTTCATCTGAAGGGGGGGGTCTCACATGTTTATTGGGTTCTGACTAAGGAATTTTATCTCCTTCTATAGCATTTTTCCGTATTCTAGCAGCGATATGCTGCTGCTTCTTTTGCTCTAGCTTCTCATATGCACATATCTGATAAATCTCGGGTGCCCACATAAAACCACCACTTGAGGTTTTGACCTTATAATCTTTATAGTCAATGCGAGTAACCAAAAGATGATTCCGACTTTCTTCAAGATCCTGAGGAGGAAAATACTTCTTGCCCTTCGAAGATTCAAGTACTACATCAGAATTCCATGAAGGGACCTTGTATCTTCGATTGCAGTTGAAGGTAAACCCCTTATGATTCCACCGCGATGAATTGGAAGGAGTGAGTAAAATTTTTTACTTTCTGAACCTGATAGAAAAAGTAATATCCCTCTTATTCCCACTACGTGCCGCACTATATAATGAACAAAACAATCTAAATTTAGGATTATTCTCAAGTTCATGACACCTCGTGATAAACATCATAGTAATTACTACCACATTGTGATGGACTTGTGTGAGATTGACTTTGAATTCTCTAAGCACCTTCGAGAATTAGGGGAGGGGGAAGGAAAACAAAGGCCATTTTGGATGTGCTTTGAATAGGTGATTGACTTTCCTAAGAGCAAAATTTAAGGGGAATTCTCCTACTCTTAGAGGGGTTAGCTCGAGGTCAGGGAAAAAAATTGCTCAGAGGGAATGGTAGATAAATTTTTTAAGAAGGAATATGATTCTCCAGGATCCCCCTCAAAGCCTTCTCCTTCTGAAGATGCATCTTCATTATTCCCAAGGTCATCCTCATCATTGGGAGGGGAGGGTAGGGGGGGGGGGTCTTGATATGCACCTTTATGCATGCATTAACCAATGAATTAAGAACATTCATTATCATATTTTGTTTGGTTGATTGTTAGTTGTAATTATGTTTACACAACAAGGGTTTAGACGACCATTATTGGTTTTCTTGTCTAAATCCCAAGTTTTGTGGACTTAATTGAAACTAATGGACACTTTGTATTCACAAGCACCTAGATTCTCTTTTGTGATCTAACAATTAGGTGGCTCGTTAGTATTTTTACACCATTTTGTAAAAGGCCATCCGTAAGAGCGGTAGAAGATATTTGAAGGCCATTTCTAAGAATGGTAGAAAATAGTGAAGGACATTCGTGAGGATGGTAGTAGATTAAAGGTCACAGACACCAAAGCATGGTAGTAGATGGAATTGATCCCGAAAAAGGTGGATTTGAAGTTCAGGAAGATTAAGAATGGAAGACGGTGCCAACCGGAAGAACAAGCCGGCTGGCCGACCGACCGACATGAAACCATTGTACTAGCCCATCCAAGTTTGCACGACCCCTCAAAATCTACAAAAGTCGTGCTACAGCCCTCATCACGGGCCGTACAAGTCTGTGCATGCCATGCTACCGTGCCCTAAAACCACTCCACTGTGTGCAAATAAGAATTTAGGGACGCGACACTAGCCAACTGCCTTTGCTGCCCACTCCAGCACGACCCAGGATGGCCCGTGCCGTGCTGCACACCCCGCGCCTCGCGCCGACACAACCTTGTACTGACGGTGCCATTATCCACTACCCGTGAAAATTGCAGCTGCTAGGGTGCTAGGCAATTTTGGCCCATTTTCAGGGCACAATTTCCTACTAATATATATATATATATATATATATGGACCTATGTCTACTAGGGTTTAAGTTTTTGCTCATTTTAGACTTCAAGATTAGACTAGAGAGAGAAAGTTCTCATCTTTCCCTCTAGGTTCTTTTCTCTTCTTGTCTTTATTTTTCTTTTGCCCAAAAGTGTTGAATCCAATGAAATACTTGAGTTCAATAATTAGGGAGTAGTTTATTTACTTGAGGATTGTGTTGGTATTCATGAATTAATGTTTGTTTTGGAAGATTCATTAGATCTACCCATTTTTAAGTGTTTGTGATTATTATGTTGGCTTGTTCTTCATATTCTTGTCAATCGCATGATTATTACACTAAGATTGACCCACACTGCTGACTACTTTCATGTTGGTGAAATTAGTGATACCCCCGGGAAAGGAAACCTAGATGTGTTTGGAGTAACGATAGTCCAGAACCATGTGGGTGTGTACATGTGGGTTACAAAGTCAACGTTACGATCGACCGTAAACTAGTTAGCTGGTGAGTTGGACCAAATGGTTACGGGTAGAGATATCTAGAGTAGCAAATAAGGGTTTGCATTGCAACCCTAAAACCATCAATAAGGTGCTTCACCCCCTTTTCCTTTTTAGGCATAGGGAGAAGTATTCGTGGTGTAGTTTCCGAGACGTAATAGCACGGGGTGTGAGACCCCTGTCCCAGAAATAAGTAGGACAATATGTACTGTATCAAAATAAAGATACATAATAATTTATAGTAGAATATTAAATAAGAATGTAATAGTATAATATATAATGTGATGTTAATTTAATTTTAAACTATATTTAGGTTATAAAAAGTATCATAAATATTTTTGAATAATATTAAAGGATTAAATAATAATAATAATGGTAATAATTAATAAGGTAAAAAATAAAAAAAATTAAATATTATTAACTAAGTGAATAATAATTAAGTAAGGGAAAAATAATAACAACAATACAAAAAAGACCATTTTAGCCTATTGATTAATTTGGGCCAAAACCAATTCAGCCCAAACGCCAAAGGAGAAAAGGAAAAAAATAAAAAGAAGATAAAGAGAGCTGAATTCAGCCCAAAAAGAATAAAGAAAATTACAAACCTAGTTGCAGGTTCGAGAAAGGAAAAGAAAACCGAGACAAAGAAGAGGAAGGGATAACGACTTAGAAGCGAACAAAATTTCGGAGAACTTGTAGGCGTTGTGAGTATGATGAAGGAGACGGGTGAGGTGTCTTCGTAGGAAGAGTTATGAATCAGCACGAATCTTTGAAAACCAATCAAGAGCAGCAAGTACAAAACCTAAGTTTTTATTCTGGAGAAACACCCATCAGAGAGAAAATATTCTCAAAAATATTATTATGAAAGATAAAATCTTGGAATAGTACAAGAGATCCTTAAATACTATAATGAAACCCAAGAATGATAAAAAAGGAAATTCAAGAGTAAATTGGAAATAAAAAAACCTGGAAAATAGTAAAAACAGAAAATTGTTGTTTAAATTGCCGTTTTGAGTCATTAAACGAGTTCAAATGGCCAACAACACTGGTCTCGCCTGATTCTGACTCCGGATGTAAAAGTTATGCTCAAAATCGTGTCGGACTTTTGCAGCGATCCATCTCTTCTGAAATATTTGTCATCATTCGCCATGCATCAAGTTAAAAGTAAAAGAAGGGGTAAAATCACAATTGTAAGGAGGTACAGTAAAAATAGCGTCAGATTTGAAGGAAATTAGATTGAATTCACCAAAATATTGGGATGAATCATGCCACTAGCCGTCTCAATTCCTAGTATAAATAGGGGCATAGAATTTCATTTGTTGAGCATCCTCAATCCTTGATTGAGAGGTTGCTCTGTTTTGTTTTAGAATTTCAAACACAGGTTTTGGAGTTGCTTTGCTTAGGAAAGAGGAGAGGCTTTGGAATTGCTTGGATTCTAGATTTCGAGAGTTGTTGTTGAAGAGGAGGAGAGAAAGCACTTGGTTAGTATTAGTCAGAGGCGGAGCTAGGCGAGGGCTAGAGGGGGCTCCGAGCTGAAATTTACTGGAAATTTGAGGGTAAATTTTTTTACAAATTTTTTTCAAGCCCCTGCCAGGGCCGTCTCAAATTTTACAAATTTACTGGAAAAACTGGGGATTTTTTTCTTTTACATATTGGTCCCCCGGCCCCCCGCCACTAATATTTTCTACCTCCGCCACTAGTGTTAGTTGTTTCTGTCTTGCGATGAATGTGTGTATTTGAGTACTGATTCTAGCTAGACTTTATATAGATTCTACGTTCTTTGGATCTTTCGTTAGTTGAGCTTTGATGCGGTAATAAGAATCGTCGCCACTTAAGGTTGTGGTTGGCAATTGTTAATTAGGTCAGTTATTAGATGAAAGTTTCTGCAGTTCATGTTGCGGGTACCTGGGAATAGATTGTATCCCTTGAAGTTTCCATCTAGTTTTAAAATATGGAGCTTGAAGCCATGATACAGGCAACATATAGCAATTTGTTCAGAACTGTGAAACTTGTCGGACAGAACAATGCCTCCCCTCCTCATCTCATTGGTGCCTCGGTAATATAGTGCACATCCCTGCCTTATTCATGAGTGATTGCATTCAGAAGAAGAACAAACCATGAATCTGAAGCTAAAATTAGAACCTGTTCTACGTATTCTATAAAAAGATTAATGGCATAAGCCTTTTCATGTATTATGCCATTCTATGGCTGATTAAGCTCTTAAATAATCCTTCACTTGCTGATAGATATTGTTATATCTGTTTGCTGTGTAATGGCTATTAACTATCTCTCAAGATTGAACACATCTTTCACTATTTCTACATCGATAATCTATTTCAAATTTTACTCTGATCATCCTAACATACCATTGCATGAGATTACCAAAACTTTTGATGTAAAAAATTATATGCCTTGTGATTAATATAGGCTGAGTTCTCTTCTTCAGCTCTGAAATTGAATGAACAATATAGTGCCCAGTTTTGCTTGACTTTAGGGTTTAATACGATCAGAAATTTAGAGAATGATGACCTCCGTTCATTTATATGGTGCATGATTTGCTCGATTTTTGTGTTAGTTCTACCCTGACAACTACTATTTATTGCGTTTATGTGCATGGGATGGATTCTCATTTTAGAGATGCATATCTTCATGTCAAAGATGCCAATTTTTTGTGTGTAGTTTGCATATGGATTCGACTTTAATTGAAGAATAACTACATAATGAAAGTGAATGAATAATTGGGTTGAAAGTCTCATGAAGAGAAATGGTAGAGTTCACAACACCACTTGTAGCCT
>JAULKK010290442.1:953-13421 GCA_032355705.1 Rubia peregrina
AAGCACATTGGATACAAGTTGGTTTATCGGACTAAGTTCAAATCTGATGGTTCTATTGAGCGGTACAAGACTCCGTGGAAGAAGAGGTCAATTTTATTTGATTTTCCTTATTGGGAGAATTTGGAGGTTCTACATTTTTTTGGATGTCATGCATATTGAAAAGAAAGTTTGTGAGAGTATAATTGGCACACTAACTAACACTTCCAGGAAGACTAAGGATAGCTTAAATGCGAGGAAGGATTTGGTGGATTTTGGTATTCTGTTAGCTCTAGCTCCGGAGGTTAGAGGAAACAGGCGTACCTGTCTTCCGCTCCTTAAAATTTGTTAGTTTCTAAGAGAAGATCAGTGTGTGAGAGCATTCAAGCCATGAAGTTACCATCCGGCTACTCATCTAATGTTAGTCATTTTTTGAATGATGAATTATGTCTTAATGCTTTGAAATCGCATGATTGTCATGTCCTTATGCAACATATTTTTCCCACTATCATCCGTGGTTGTTTGGAAGAGAAATTTATACATTTGATGCACATGTGTTTCTTCTTCAACTCGATTTGCAGAAAAAAAAATATAAGTAGGCAACATCTGGATAAATTGGAGCCAGGGGCTATCGTGGTTGTATGTCTTTTTGAGAAGTACTTTCCCCCGTAATTATTTGGCATCATGGTCCACCTTATGATACACTTGGTTAGGGAAATACGTAAATGCGGTCTTGTTGGAATGCATTGAATGTACCCCTTTAAGCATCACATGGGTATTTTCAAGGGTTATGTTCACAATCATAGTCGGTCGGATGCCTCAATTGTTCAGAGGTACGCCACTGAGGAGATCATCGAGTACTGTACTTCCAATTTGGTTGGGAAAAGAGCAGTTAGTGTTACTGGTGGAGCACATTGTGGTAGAAAAAATGGGACTCCACAGTCTAAGGTTACACTTTACACACCCTTGAATACTGAGTTGCTGACAGTTCACCTATATATGCTAAGAAATAGTAGCGAGACCGCAATATATGTTCAAGATCATATGTCCATGTTAGAAGAGATTGATCCAGAGTGGCCATCGAATAAAATATAGGTGGAGCATTCTTCAAAGTTTGTTAATTGGTTTTACAAGCGTTGCAATGTGGACGGCATACCCGGTAAGCTGTGTTTGTTTGCAAGGACACCGAACTGCACCGTCAGACAATACCAAGGTTATGTTATCAATGGATTTAGTTTCTCAACATTGGAGAACGATGAGAAGAGCACGACACAAAATAGTGGTGTTTTTATTGAATCTGAATCCATGTGGCAAGCTAGCAAGAGAGACAAACATCATGTTGTTGCTATGATGCTATTTTATGGGGGTGATTGAGGAAATTTGTAAATTTAAAATATTATATAGAGTTCAAAGTTGTTATGTTCAAGTGTAGTTGGATGGAACATGGTTCTAGTGTTGTGTTATAGAAGCCTATGGGTTTTACATTGGTAGACTTGAATCGAGTTGGATACGAAGATGACAAGTTTTTCTTAGCAGCCCAAGCATGACAGTTTTTTTTATATAAAAAACCCTTCCTATGGGAAGTTGCATGTGATTTTTCATGGGAAGAAGTTTTACTTCCCATGAAGTCCTGTTGTTGTTTTGATGCCATTTTATGGGATGATTGAGAAAATTTTGGGAGTTGAAATATTTAGAGTTCAAAGTTGAAGTGTTGAAGTGTCGTTGGGTGGAACATGGTTCCGGTGTTGTGTTGAAGAAGCCTATGGGTTTTACATCGGTGGACTTGAATCAAGTTAAATACAAAGATGACAAGTTTATCTTAGTAGCCCAGCATGGCAGGTTTTTTTTATATCAAAGACCCTTCCAATAAGAAGTTGCATTTGGTTCTTCATGAGAAGAAGTTTCACTTCGAAGATGAAATTGATCAGCCAATCACAATAGCAAGTTCATAGTTTCCATCAGTATTTCTTGGTTTGGAGGATGTCAGGGGAGCTGTTTTAGGCTAACGTTCTAATGGAAATGGGTTATGGGTCGATGAGAGTGGTGAAATTGTCGGCGGAAAAAATGTCTAGAAAAGAAAAAGGTAGACAATTATTTGTAAGTGAATTAGTTGTCCTCCCACTGTTTTGTATAATACGCAACGGATGTATGCTGTGTACTTTTGTATAATGCCCTATGATGTATGTTATGTACTTGTGTACTTAGAGTGTGATTATGATCCGTAGATATTTTGGAGCGTTAATCATAAGTGGAAGGAATATGAAAGGGACAAAAATTAAGGAAGCAATTCTACTTTTTTACATAGGCACCAGTATTTTAGTCAAAATACCGATACAGGTGAGCAGGAGATGTGCTATGTTTTATACAAATGCACCAGTATATTTTACAAAGGCACCGGTTCTCATACTGGTGCTAGGTACTTAACCTCAAAAAATACATTTTCCTCTCTGGTTGAACATTTTAATCAATTGGTGATTTAAAGTAGCTTCTTTGGTAGTATATGTACACCGGTATATTTTACATAGGTACCGGTTCTCATACCGGTTTTAGGCACTTGGCCGAAAAAATACGGTTTGCTCTCGAGTCCAACATTTTAACTAAATGGATATTTAAAGCAGCCTAGAACAGCTTCTTTGGTAGTATACTTACACTGGTATATTTTACATATGCATTGGTTTACATACTGGTGCTAGGTACTTAGCCAAAAAAAGTTTTGCTCTCGGGTCCAACATTTTAATTTAATTGGGATTTAAAGCAACCTAAAGCATCTACTTTACATATATTTATTTACACCGGTATGATTATCATAGGAACCAGTTCTCATACAGATGCTAGTTACTTAGCCAAAAAAGGGTTTTGCTCTCGAGTTCGAAAATTAAATTATATGTGGAATTAAAGCAGGCTAAAGTAGCTGCTTCATTGTATCATAGGCACAGGTAAATCACCCAAAATACTGGTGTAAGATATTTTTAGCATCTTTAAAACCCATTTGAAGACACAAGAACACATTTTTTTACCTCTAAAGGAAGGAACTCTCTCTACCTCTCAAAAAAATCTCAAAGGGAAGGCAATTAACCAACAACGAAGTTAAATCACCTCTCCATTCTTAAATGTATTCGTATCGTTACTTTTGAATATTTGTTCAAGCATATATGTAATTGTTCAACATTCATTTGGGTTGCATGTAAGGTAATTGATAGAATGCTTTAATGGGTTTTGTAGGAGATGAGACCTAATCCCACTATGAAAATCAGACGCCATGCATCATCTTCATCACCGCTAATTGGATCGACATGGAAGTACCTGGATGGCACTTTTGTGTCCGAGAAGGCTAGGGTCATACAAGAAACATGCAAAGCACGTTGTCATCACCCAGAGAGAGGAATAGAGGCATCTCCTCTTTTCGAAGAATAAATCCGCATCCTCGGGTAGGAAACATTATACGAGACTCCACCTGCATTCAACCTTAGTAAAGTAAGTGAGTTCTATGCAAACTCGAGGTGCGGCCCAACCCTCTCCTATTTTCTATCTTACGAAACATGGGAAAGAGTTCAACATCATCACATTCATCTAGCAATTATCAAATCATAAACCCAATTAGAAGGTCTAACTCATGCTCTTGGATTCCATATCAAAAGAGGGGGAAATTAGCTACTTTTTCTCAGCCAAAACAAGTCATCATACAAGCATTTCATATTATCAAACTTTGAACAACATTAATGATATCAACAACCAATATTAAAAGATTCACAAATGCACAATAGAAAATGCATTAAATATGTAGAAAGGATTCTCAAGACATTGGCAAGAAACCCTCAACCAATTGCTCCCAAGATTGAGATTAGTTAAAACAAATCATACTAACATTCATGGACAAATTCATAGATAAATAAAGAGAGAAAATATGATGAATAAGAGGAAACTAGGGTTTTTGGGAGAGTATTTTCGGCCAAGCAAAAGTTAGAAGTGAGGATAAGATAGGAGATATTTATAGTACCAGTTTTGGTAAAGAAAAAGTCAAAATGTAGCAGAGGTGCGCGGCCGCGCACCTGGGCGCACATTTTGCTTTCGAGGGCTGATTTTTCCCCTTGTTTTGGGCACGTAGGTGTGCGCCTAAGTGCAAGGGTCGTGCTCCCGTCGGTACTTCTTTTCTTCATCTTCTTTGCGTTGCTACGAGTGACCCACTGATTTGATTTGGGAGTTCTTATTGTCGATTTTATAGCACTTGAGAAGAGGAATCTAATGGTACCAAACTTGGAGGCTGGTTCTTCTTTGATTGTTCTAAAAACTTGGTCCAAATTTCCTGGTCACAATTCATCCGCTTCTTTGTTTTCCTTCTTCGACCGTTCTATCTTCTACCACTTTTTGACTCGTTACATCAATCTTCTACCATCCTTACAAATGGCCTTCAGTAAACCATTTTGAAATGCTTACAAGCAATCTACAAATTAAGCTCCCAAAAAGGAATCTAGATGCTCGTAAGGACCAAATATCCGTTAGACTAAAAATAGGGTACAAAATGAAAGATTTGGATATGAAAACCAAAAATAGTCATCTAAACCCCTTATGATGTAAACCTACCTAAATCCAACAATCTTCGGAAAAAAAGATAACAAAAGAGATGTTAAATGCTTTGGAAAATACATGCATTTGATGTCTCATAAAATCCCCCACACTAAAATCTTTACTCGTCCTCAAGTAAACAAGATCAAGACTTAAGCGAAAACTATCATGCAAAGGTTTTCCCAAAACACCCAACATCTTATTCCTAGACTACCCGAGCCCCCAAGATATAAGAATCTCTCACACTCTCACATCCCAAAGGCTAACATAATCTAAACAACCATCACACCAATCAAAGGTGTGGTACAAAATACAAGTGTAAAACTAGCTTACTCTACCAAAGAAACTACCAAATATTAAAACTAAGATAAGCATAGAATGTTTCAATTTCTCTCATTTTGTCTAGGAGCCTTTTTGGATTTTCATCCTAGCTTCACACTTCTTTTTTTTAATGCTCACCCTCACCTTTTTCCACTCCATTTGGCATCTCATTCACTACAAGAAAAATGACCTATTACTTAACCCCATTTACCTCAGTTTTTGGTTAAGGGAAAATAACCCAAGTAAAAAGTTCTTTTACCGTGGTCTTTTTAAAATTAAATAATATTTTTTACCCCGGTTAAAAAATCGAGGTGAAAAGTACTTCATATTTTAAAAAATATTGAGGTAAATAGTCGTGAATGCGACGTTGCATGCATATCTAGCTTACCGACATTGGTTTTTTGTGTGACCAACGTCACATGTCCCTCTCGCAGACATAAATGACCGACGTCGCATGCATTTCTGGCTTACCAGCATCGGTTGTTTGTGTGACCGACGTCGTATATCCTCTTGTATAAATGAATAACTGACGTCACATGTATTTTTAGCTTACAGACGTCGGTTGTTTTTGTGACGGATGTCGCATGTCCCTCTCGCAAGTATGAATGGCCGATGTCACACGCATTTCTCACTTACCAACATCGCTTCTGATTGTGACCAACGTCGCACGTACCTCTCGCAGACATGAAAGGACTGACGTCGCACACATTTCTCGCTGACCGACGTCGTCTATTTTCGTGATCGACATTGAACGTCCCTCCGATAGACATGGTATTTATAAGTATATGAATAATTAGACAACACCCTTGCAATTCACGATTTAAAATAATTGAACATATTTATATTAATAATGTAATTTATTTTTAAAAAAACTAACATTTAATTTTTTAAATTTTTTAAAGCAACTCCATTTCTTATGAATTTTAAAAGATTTTATAATTATACTTTTAAATATGACTTTATGTTTATATTTTCAAATGAAATAAATGAAACGTAGAGTTTGAGTAATACATGATCGAAGTCGTATATAAATAAATAAAATTTATTTTTTCACCAATTTTTTAGATACTACTTATTCATAATTATATAAAATAAGTAGTATATAAATAAGTAGTATATAGAATTTTATTTGGTAAAAAATAGAGTTTATCTATTAATATTCGACTTCGATCACATATGACTCAAACACTATATTTAATTTTCTTCATTTAGCACGTGACTAATTCCAAGAGTGACACGTGACAAAGATGACGTGGCTAAAAGTTGCTCTTTTAGTAAGATGTATACATGTATTGATTATAACTTTACTTTCCATTTATAAATACAAATAATTAAAATTTGGTATTGTTCAACGATAAACCCTAAATTGACCTTTCATACATAAATACTAATCAAAAGGTTATGGGAACGACTACTAAATGGTTAATCTCTTACTTCTCATATAAAAGCACAAATAAAATTATATGACTTTAACTAATAATTGGTCAACCTTATTTGACTTTCCATATTTAAACACTCACTTGACTTTCCATACATAAACACTAATAATAGGAACTTAATTAATCAACGGTCAACCCTTACTTGATATTCCATACATATAAACATTAATGAAATAGTTAGAACTTAACTAATCAACGATAAAACCTTACTTGGCTTTCCACATATAAGGTTTACCTTAACTAGTAAACGTTCACCAATGCCATATGTAGATAAATGTTCTTAAGTCCTTTCTTCGTATAGAAATTAAGTAATTAAGGGTCATCCCATACTAGACTTTCCAAATATGAACACTAGTAAAATGATTTGATTTTAACTAATGAACGAATAACCCCTTACTTGGCAAAGAAACTTCAATTGAAGATGATACACAACAATTATTACAATAATTCATTTTGAAAGAGAAATCATTCGTAATTTTGTCGTACTCAAAGCATAATAATCTAAGATAATTACACGTGCCGAGTACGCAACATTAGCGTAATTAGATACATAGTTATTTTATCCAATAAAAATTAACAGTTGACTAAACATAAATATTTAATTTAAAATTACATAATTAATTTTAAAAATGGATTAGATTTTTAAATTAAACTAGTGAGCATAATTGATTAATTTAGCCTAATGTTAATTGAACTAAAGAAGGGCCGAATCCCAGTATTATAAAAAGGCCTGATGTTATTTTCAACCCAAATTCTTTGCACAAACCCTAACACGCCAAACCCGATCCATTTCAGATATTAAACCTGCCGTTCTTCCCTCTTGTCAATGCCGATTAGTCATTTCAGACGTTACTCTTCCACTGATCTTCCTTCTTGTTAACACTGATCTCCCTCTGAAAGACATTAAACCTGCTACTCTCCTCCAACGCCGATTCAATTTTCTACCCCTCCACCAGCGATCTTCCCCCTTTTCTACCCTTTCCACCGCCGATCTGCTGTTCTCGCCTTATTGCTCCGCCACGAATCTCCGGCCGCTGCTCCGCCGTGCGTCTCCAGCCACTTCTCCACCACGCTCCACCCTGCTCTGGTCCACCGCGCACCTCCCCACTCCGGTCCACCACGCTCTGCCCCACTCCAGCAGTCTACCACAATGCTCCACCGTGCTTCGGCATCATCCCACTTCCTCCTATAGCTAGAAAAGTGTTTGTATATATTTTTTTCCAAATCAATGTATTCTCTTTATAGCTCTATTCTAATGTCTTAGATTTGTATTTTTTGATTTAAATTTAATCAAATATGTATAGATATAATCAAATCTGTACTGGTTATATTATGTGCTGTTATTTTCCCGGCTTGTAAATTGAGCTACTCGGAAAATTCTTGTTTGGTTGTGAATTACCGAAAGCATAATCAACGTCGATTTTGCTTTTGGTAGATTTTTTTATTTTTGGAAAACTAACTAGCAACGTCGCACCAGCCTCGTTTCTATTTTTACTGCAGTTTTACAAGTTGCGGTTTCGCAACAACTTCGGCTCCATAACACTTTTTACCTCTGTAAGGTAAAAAATACTTTTTTACTTCAACTACTCATTTTTTTGGACTAAAAATTGAGTTAAAAATTCCTACAGAATCGTGGTAAAAAGTGTTTTTTTAAAGATTACATACAAGCAACTAATTACATATTAACATCCTAATCTAGAACCTAATTAGGAAATACCGTCATTGGATCTGTTGAAACTCAGTGGAGCTGTAAACTTCATCCATTAAAAAGTGTTTTTTTCTTGAAGTGATTTTTGCACAAGTTGCCTTTTCGAGTTTTCGACTTATTCGGGCCCCCAAGTTTTTCCTAAGTTACCCTGTTGAGTTTTCAACTTAGCTGAATTCTTTTTATTCCTTTTTTTATTAAAAAATATTACTCTCAAAAGAGCTATTTGCTACAACTAACCAAACCACTAATCATAAGTATTATTTTATTTCCCTCCCCACACGCAAAGCTTGCATTGTCCACAATGCAAATAAACATTCTAGAGCACATGTCAATGAGAGAGTGAGAGAATACCCACAACGAAAAATGAACTCCAAAGTGTACCCTTAGTGGCACAATTATGAGATTAAATGAACGAATTACCACTGCCACAATATACTCTACCCACAACCTTTCATCAAACAAGTCCAATAACAATCACTGTCATACATAACAACTCAAGTAAAGCATTAAAATCACAATGAAGGAAGAAGTACCTCATTGGTTTCAAGTTGCATTTTTTATTAAGTAGGTTTGGGTAGTATTTGGGGGTGGTAGAGAAGAGATGGGTGATTTGGAGATGGAGGGATGTTTGAGTGTCACGAGTCGTGCACGTCTACATGACCTCGTGAGTTGGGGTTTGCTTCGACCTCCTTAGTTAAAATTTTTAGCATCCACGAACCATGCACATCTACATAGTCCATGCATGAGTTCTACTTGTCCAACCCGGTGTGTTCACTTTACCTCCTTGCTCATTTTCTCCAAAACCAAGTGCTTCCTACAAAACAACCATGCACACCAAGCATAATATTGCTCCAAAAAAGAGTAAATAAATAACTTAATATGATCAAAATCAAGTTTATTTAATGTCATCGGCACGACTTAAGAACAAACCATAAATAAAGTTACATCAACGGAATGTCAAGAGTGGCATCTGGATGATCAAACCCAAGTTTGTTTAACATCGTCGGCACGACTTACTCCCCTACTTCGACTTATGCACCACATGAACCAAAAATATTGGTCTCTTTTCCTCGATCCAGGATAAAACATTTGGGATTCACATCATCTCCCAACAAAACTTTACACACATAGTTTAGGGTTTCTTCATGGCCCCTCAACATGCCCAATAACTCCCTTTTTTGTTCCACGGTAATCTCAATTGAATAAGCATTCGGGGGTTTCTCTCCTTCTCCAAGAGATGAACACTTAAGAACTTTCAGTAGTGGTTTGCACTCTACCACAAAATTATTTTCAAGAGAAGGAGGGAAACCCACTCTTGTTGGCTTTCCCATGGACACACGAGAGGTGTCGGTGGTTGCTTTCCTAAGAGAATCTTCATCCTTGTTTCTTGTCTTCAAGTTAGTAGTAACAACATTTGCAATAGAATCATCATTCAAAGCATTATCTAGGGCAACATTAAAGGAACTACCAACATTGTGCTCACATACATCTTGCTCTATATCATCAACAACATTAATAGCTTGGTAAAAGTGGTATAAACTATGATGATCAATATAGGTATTAGTGTCCAATTCTATTTTCTGCCCATTAAACTCCATGGTTAGGGTTCCTTTATTCACATCAATTATTGTCCTCGAAGTCTTCAAAAATGACCTACCTAATAGAATAGGTTTGGTATGATTATCACCCTTCGTATCAAGGACATAAAAATTGGCGGAAAATGTCAAAGAGTCCACTTTCACCAACACATCCTTCACAATATCTTTTGGGTATGTGCTAGAGTGATCGGCTAGTTGGATAACAACCCCGGTTTATTTTGTGCAAAGTGCCTAGATCTAGACTCTTATATAAAGAATATGGGATCACATTAATTGAAGCACCTAAATCTAGCATGGTCCTGTTAACATGTTTTCCTCCTATCACACAAGGGATTGTAAACATTCTCGGATTATCACATTTGGAAGGTAATTCATCATCAAAAACGGCGGAGACATACTAACTCTTTCAATTCTTATTTTTACTCTTCATTTTTTGTTTCCTATTGACAGCACACAATTTTTTTTGAAATTTAGCACACCTAGGAATTTGATTTATGACATTTAAGAGTGTAATGTTTACCTCGCTCCTACGAAAGAATCCGTAGATGTCTTTATTGTCCTCCTTTGTCCTCCTATCCTTCAAGGCCTTCGAAAATGGTGGTTTCGACAGATAGATAGGGATTTCAGCTGCTTTAGCTTTCTTGTGAGGTGGGGATGAGGTTTCAGGATTTGATCTCGGCCTTGGCACGAAGGTTTCCACCTCAATATCTTTCCCTTTGCTCACATTCTCCTTGGCCAACTTTTTGGCCTTCTCTTCAACATTCTCTTTTTTCTCATGCACCCGCTCAACAAAAATCTTTCCTTGGGCTCTTTCACTTCCTTTCCACTCCTCAATGAGATAGCACTCACATTTTGCTGAGGATTTAGCTCCAGTTAGGAAGGAAGTTTTCCCTTTTCTCATGTCTCCATCCGATTCAAGATTTGAGCCCTTTGGCTCATTGAGTTTCCAAGTTCTAGATGCTTGACTCGGTCTTCTATTGGAATTTCTCAGCCTTCTCCACACATAAGCTCAATCTCTCAATGCCTTGCATCACTTCATCTTTTGACAAGCCTAAACTCTCACCTTGATCATAGAGCTTGTCTTGGAGCCTTGGGAAATTGTTTTGTGGAGGCAGGTATTGTTGTTGTTGGGGGTGGTATTGTTTTTTCATTTTTTCCTCCTTGAGCATTTCTATACCGGAGATTCAGGTGATCTCGATTACCCATATTGTAAGGTCAGTTTTGGTAGCCTTGACCGTCTTGGTACCCTTGATATCCTTGACCTCATTGAAAACCCATGGCATTCACCTCCTCCACATAATCATCTTGCAAACTCGGGCATGCATCCGTGGGATGCGGTGAAGAACAATTCTCACAAGATATCACATGTGGTGTGTTACCGGATTGCGTCATCAAATTCTTAACCATGGAAGTGAGTGTTGAGACTTGGTCCTCGAGTTTTCCATTTTTGGAGGGAGCACTTGTGTTGTTGGGATTTTTTCTTCTCAAATCAGCCCTCGAACTAAAGATTCTTGACTCCTCAGCTACCTTCTCATAGAGTTTCATATCCTCTCTCGAAGTCTTGTTCCCAATAGAACCACAACAAGATCCCATCACTGGGCTTTGTTTCTCATCAAGAAGACCATTGTAGAAGTAGTAGACCAAATCTCCCTCCGAATAGCCATGATAAGGACAACTTGAGAGAAGCTTCCTAAACCACTCCCAATAGTCGTAGAACGACTCTTCGTGCAATTGGAGGATGTTGCTAATGTCCTTATTCAAGGTGGAGAACTTTGAGGTCGGGAAGTACTTGGCAATAAACTTCCTCTTCAACTAAATCCAAGATGTGATGCTCCCAGATGGAAGGTAGTGGAGCCAATCCCTTGTGGCATCTCTCAATGAAAATGAGAATGCCATCAATTAGTAGAGCTCTTTATCCACCCCTTCGGGAACCATACCACAACAAACCATGTAAAAAGTCAGAGAAATATTTGTTGGGGCCCTCCCCTTTCTACCAAGAAATGAAGGTAGAAAGTGTATCAATCCGGACATTAGCTCAAAATGCCAATTAGGCCCGACCGTTGGATAGGTGATGCACATTGGTTTTTGCTCAAGGTTGGGAGCCAAAGTCTCCCTCAATGGACTTATCTCAATGGGATACCACCTCATTGAAGGTGAGAGTGTTGAGGTCCCCCTTCAGGATTCTCATCTTCATGTTCCATGGAAGTAGAAGGTTCAGCAAAATGGTCACTAGTAGGGGTGTTATTCACACTTTCCAAAGAAAGCCTCCTAGCCCTTTTCAAGTTCAACTCTAACTTAGGGTCGTAGTGTAGGGGTTCTTGTGAAGAGGATCGAGTACGGACCATACACCAAGAACTCGAACAATGTGTCTCCAAGACGAACACAAATCAACGAAAACCCAAATAAAAGTAAACGAAAACCCAAACACTTAGACATAAACGCTTCTTCCCCTGCAGCGACGCCAAAATTTTGGAGGTAATCGTTGTACCCCTCAAAGTTACAATTTATAAGCTCTAAATGCTTCCTAAATACAATTAGTAGATAGTGGCAAATCATGGTCGTCCACGAGAAAGAGGGATTTTCCTAAGGGGTTACACATATAAGGTGGATACTAGACTAGATATAGATATAAATAGGTATATAAAATCAAGTAAAGAGGGGGGGGTGTTTGGTTGGTTTTTCTAAGTTGTGAATTTAAATACAAGACAACTAGCAAAGTGAAGTAAATAAGCTAATCATGAAACAAGCTACTAGAAAGTGAGTAAAACAGAAACTACGGGTCCTTGGGCGCAATTGATTTCCACTTCCGAGCCTCTTATCTATCCTTGAATCCACGACCTATTCACTACTTTAACTACTTGTT
>JAULKK010290453.1:0-13420 GCA_032355705.1 Rubia peregrina
GCCTTGAGTTGGACTTTAGACGATACCCTAAGCTCGAAGCTCGTGGGCCTCGAAGTGTCGTGGCCCAGGTATCATCAGTAATCACCATCATCATCATTTTCACTCTCTAAGAATACCAGCTCAAATTTAGGCAGCTCGCCATCATCTCTCAATTCCAAATGGATGCACTGGGCTTCCATGAACTTGACATGCTGGGAATCAGCGTAGGTCAACATCTCGTCCGTATCGGTCATGTTCGCACACATACAGTCAAACTGCTTGCTCAACCTAGTTCCAACCGCTGCCAGTATCTGTAAAACAATATTCATCAAAATTAATTGGATATAAAAAATTATATATTCAATTGTACTTAATTGATAACAATAACTAAAAAAATTATCACGTACGGGAGCTCGATGTCTCGTCTCTTTTTGCATCCACTTCGTTAGCTCTCTTTGAAATTTAGCTTTTTGACTGGGTATTAGATGGAACTCCCTCTTGTCGTCAAAGACGAGACTGAGCTATTTCAGTTGGAACCACTTGTTGTCATAGTATTCCATACAAAGAACCTTGTTCTCAGAAATTACACATGTCTTCTTCAGCATAGCGGTTATCAAGCCACTATAAGGAAGATCTTTCTTCTTTGTATGTGTGGCCTTCAACATGAATGAGATGATGGAAACGTTGGGGTTTACCTTGAACCCCTCAATAACATAGTAAAAATGTATGAGATTAGCAATGGTCGGCTGGCAAGTATGGCCACCCATGGGCAAAACATTAAAACATATCCCCTCATACACGAGACACTGCTCTACGGTCAACACGTTGAAATCATAGTGCTCTGCTTTCCCTACATCACTTTCCACCTCCTAAAATGTTACCTAGCCATAGCGATAGTACAAATTAAGGTAGCCTCATGCACATCCAACCAAACATGTGTGTGACAAATTTCTAGGGGACAATTGGGGGTCAGCGGGCCTTAATTTCTCGGAAGTGGTGTAGGGGGATTCTAGGGCTGCATTAATTGTATATATAGTTACAATTACATATTTCCCATTGACCCTAGTTAAATCAAGATCGTTCCTACTTTGACCCAAATTCACATAAAATTTTATAACTTTATCCATTTGAACGGGTTCATCTATACAAAATAGTTTCTCTAAATGTTGGGTTTGAAATTTTAGAGCAAATAGTTTAGACTTAATTCTCCTATGCCCGATGCTACTATAGCCTTTGCATTAATAACTCTCCTTTTTTGAAAAAGTGACATACCATTGCTCGGTTGTATCATTGAAGAATTTTGGGGGGTTTTTAATCTCCGTGACCGGATGAGGGCTCCGATTGCTTGCCTTTGATTCAGTGCCCGTGCTCTTACAACTCATTGTGAATGGATAAAGGGTTTGAGATAATTGAAATTTTCGAATTGAGGGGTTTTTTGTTGGAAAATCTAGGGTTTTGATTTTGGGATTCAAATAAGTTGCCCGACCTTTTTTTAAATTGATAAAAGAGTTTCCAACCTCATAAATATGTCCGGCCTACAATAAAAAGAGATGAGTAATTACCCTTCTCATTGCGAAAAAATTCCATAAGGGCTTTAAAATGGGCATTTAATATCCATTTCAAAAAACTGGGACTTTTCCACTATATCCCTCTCCATAAAACCTCTCAAACCCTACACTAAAATCCCTTCTATTACCACTTCTAGATTTCATTTTTTAAAGTTTGGAGGTATGTCTTCCTTCTTATTTCTCTACTACTCCAATTTCTCATTTACATTTTTATTGTTCTAAATGGTGTTGGATGATAAAATGATGCATTGGATTTGACTCGTACATGTTAGATTTCTAGATTTCTAGATTTACTTAGGTATTAGAGTGGTTAAATACTATTGTGCCTAAATTTCAATGTTTAATTAGTCTCCTTTCTATTAAAAATGTTTTTTTTGGTATTCTTAGTATATATGGAATTCTTGGTTATGTTTAAATATTAGTGAATTTAATGATCCTTTATAATTGGCTAAAACCCCATGATTGGCAAACGTGAAATTATGGCATTGTGGAGTGATTTTGAAGACCTATGGAGAGGTGAGCGAGTTAATCAAGCGATGATGTTGATCTACACCTTGTGAGTGACTTTATTAATTTTATTTCTAAATTAAATTTTTATTGCTCGGACACTTATTACAAAAAATACCTACTTTGAAATTCTCCAGGTATCCTTCCAACCATCTGATGCATTCATTGTGATGTTGGAATCTGCAATGAAGGAAAATTGTGAGAAAACAAAGTTTTCGTTTGAGGTGATCGAAATCAAGGTGGTCTACCAATATGTTAAGTTCAATATGCTATACTTATTCGGTGCAATCGTCTTAAAAATTTATGTTTTTTACATATAGTACAAGAACAAGTGCAAACTTGGGAATGCGGCTATTACGTCAAATTATATTCAACAGAGTGCATAGACAAAGCTCAGGAAGATGTACTTGAACTTGACAAGGTAAGTGTACAATTCTTCGTGGTAATATTTCTAACTAAATTTGCAAAATATTTAATAATATAAATTTAGTAAAAATAATTCCAAACGGATTGGAAACCCTATTCGTAAGATGATATCAACAAAAGGATTGGAAACCCTACTCGTAAGATGATATCAACAATGCACAGAATTAATTCTCACTCGGTTAGCAACATTGGGGAATCTCGATATTGGTAGGGACACTCAAGTTAGATATACATTGAACCTTAGAAATTTTGGAATAGATTCGTAGTGATTTTTAATTCTTTCTATGGATTCTCTCTTGGTTAGCATTATCTATAGATTTTTGTTTATGTGCAATATGATATCTTGTATTGTTTTTAAATTGTGGTTGTGTGTCAATGCTACTTTTGTGCTGGAAACAAAATTTGTACCACAAGACCAGGTTGTATTTCCGAGCCCGAAAACTATTTTGTCTCTTTGATTTTCATTTTCCATTGGTCAGCTTGACATTCAAAACATGAAAACATGCTACACGGATCAATTTTTTAAATCTAGAAATTACATCTCATTTTCCAAAGAGCCGAAATAAAGCTATTACTCATTTTCTAGATCGGAATTAGGAAATTTTCAGAGATCATAAATATTTGTGTGATACGACATACAAATGCAAGTTTTCGAGCTCGAAAAAAGTTAAAGGTAGTTCTTGGCCTTCATTAAAGGCTTCGTTGACAATTTTGAAAGGTGGTTCTCGGAAACGCTTTATTTTATGATTGATTAAAGGAAGAACCATTGAAGGCACTTATAAAGTGCCTTTAAATCGCTGATAGAACTGCCTTTGATAGGACCCTTCTACATTAGTGCAAGGTAGTTAACCATATCGGCATACTAACGAATTCTAGTCATCACCATGAGAAATTTTTCGTTGGGAAACTCTTCACGAATGAGTTCTAACACGGGCTTCCCCTTAGTGGGCTCTAGTATCTCAGGGGAGGTCAATCTACTTAAATGATATGCACCACATTTTTACTACCCTTCTTATCTCTCACTTCAACGTCAAAGTCACTAAAAAGAAGTATCAACCTAATGAGCCTAGGTTTCAATTCTTTCTTAGTCATCAAGTGGAGAAGTTCCGCATGATCCATGCAAACTATGACCTTAGTACCTAGGAAATATTGCCTGAATTTCTCAAAAGAAAATTCTACGGCCAATAAGTCTTTCTCCATAGTGGAGTAATTGCATTATACTCATTAAGAGTTACAGACGCATAGAAAATGACATGTGGCACCATCCCTACCCTTTGACCTAATACCCCTCCTATATAATAATCACTCGCATCACACATTATTTCAAAGGGAATAGACCGATTTGGGGGTTGAATGATAGGAGCGGTCAAAAGAATCTCCTTCAAGTTATCAAAGGCATTCCTACCCGCATTATCAACAATGAACTCAACACCTTTTACAAAAATTTGCATAAGGGACAGGAAATTTAAGAGAAATCCTTAATGAAACATCGGTAGAACCCAGCGTAACCCAAGAATGACATAATATCCCCAACACTAGTTGGGTAAGGTTATGATTTGATGGTGTTTACATTGGCCTAATATTCCTGAAGACTTCAACGAACCGCCAATGAACTTTGCGAATATGCTAACCATTCATCTCTAGAAGTACCCGAGGTATTTAAAAGACCAAAGGGCATGCTCATGTAGGAAAAGGTACCGAAAGGACATGTTAAGGTAGTCTTTCTTGGTCCCCAGGATCGATGGCCATTTAGAAATCTTCCGAGTAGCCATCGAGGAAGCAATAACATGCATGACTGGCTAACCTCTCCAGCATTTGGTCGATGAAGGGTACGGGGAAATGGTCCTTACGAGTTACCGCGTTCAGGTTGTGATACTTAATGCACACTGACCACCCGCTTTGAATACGGGTGGGTACCAAGTCATTGTCATTATTCTCTACAACATCCACTCTGCTCTTTTTTGGCACCACTTGAGTGGGGCTCAACCAAGTACTATCAGAGATAGAATACATCACCCCCATCTTAAGTAGCTTCAAGAATTCACCTTTAACTACTTTCATTATCTCACACCCCTCTAATAATATACGGTGCATGCAATTTGAGGGACTTATAACTATAATATCGGCTAGGGTCCAAACTATGGATCCCTTAAATTTCCACAAAACCTCAATCAACCTACCCTCTTGGTAATTAGTGATTCTACTAGAAATAATTACCAGTAGTGTCTCTCACTCACCTAAGAAAACTTACTTCAAGTTTTTAGGTAAAAGCTTAAGCTCAACTACTGGTGTTTCTTCATTTAGAGGCTTAGTCATGGGATCACTAAGTCATGTAGGTTCTTTGGTAGATCCTCTATGTAGGTCTCAAATTGGGGATCAACATCTCCCCCACTATCCACCAAGCTAGCATTTAGATAACTGAAGCATACATTATTAATGGGATCATTCTCTAAAGCCACATCCATGGCTAAATCAAAGGTCTCATGCACAAAATCATTAAGGACATCAATTACAATTGAAGGGGGTTCACCATTAAGACAATTTACACTTTCATACATGTTAAATTCCACAATGCTTTTACCCCACTCTAAGCTCAACTTTTTGGTATGAAGATTGATTTTAGCCTTTGAATTTTTCAAGAAGTTTCTCAGTAAAAATATAGGGATGGTCTCCTTTTCATTTTCCACATCCTAGACGTAAACATCAGCTGGGAATATTAGTTCGTTCACTTGGACCATTACATCCTCCATGATACCTCTACGGTATAAGGTGTAGCGATTAGCCAATTGGACTATCACCCCGGCGGCATACATTTTACCCAAATTTAATGACCTATATAGAGAGTGAGGGATAACATTAATAGAGGCCCTTAAGTTAATCATATCATATTTAATAAATGTTCCTTGAATCGTACAAGGGATTCTGAACATGCCAGAGTCACCACATTTTGGGGGAAGTTATTTTGTACAAAAGAAGAGGGATAACCAGTGGTTTGATCTACCAATCTTTTCCTAGATTCATGTCCCCTAACACATAGATCTTTAAAAATAATTTCACATTTAGGCATAAGATCAGTTACACCAAAAGCGGGAGGGCTAACCTCACAGTGACCGAGGAGTTCAAAAGGCTTCCAGTGGTGCTCAGCTCCTGGCCTACTCCTCGGCTCATCCTCAAGAGGGGGTTGTGGAGCCTCTTCATCCATTAAGCTTTTATACCAGCAACTCTGTCAACGACGCAAAAATTTGATTCGCACCCTGCAGGGTCATTAAAATTCTCAACCTTATGGGAGATAGGATTAACACACAAAGTGCTTCACAAAGATAAGATTTATAGTGTCGCTCCCGTTCTTACTACTATGCAACCAAAAAAATGTAGACAGTGGCAAAATGATAGGCACCTAATCATTAACTCTAAGGTTGCAATGACATAGGTCAAATTATTCTAACCCTAGTTTGCTACTAAGTCGTCTCCATCCATAACCTTTTGGGCTCCAGTCTAGCTAACAAGTGTACGACCATCTGAACGTTTACTTGGCGACAAACATGCATACACCCACACAATTCCAGACTGTTGATCCCCTTATTACATCTAGGTTTCACACCCCCAAGGTATATCAATTAATGCACTATCATGAAAGTATACTAAGATGTATGACAACATAGTGTAACAATCGTGCAATTAATAATAATTGAACAAGTCAACTTAATGTTCACAAGTATGAGAGGATAGAAACATCTAGAATCTCACAAAATAACTACCTAGTCATGAATACAAATACAAACCCCTAAGCTAAATTACTACTCCCCAAGCATTGAACAAAAATATTTCCTTAGATACAATGCCCTTTGTAAAAAACAAGGAGAAAATAAAACTAAGAGAAAAGAGTTATTAATTTTCTCTCTCTACCTACTCTTGGAGAATTAGGAGAACGGAACTAAACTAGGCCAAAACTTAAAACTGAGTAGACATAGTCTCTTATTTATAGTAGATAGAATTGGTCCTTGAAAAGGGCTAAAAAGGCAAGTGAACCCTAAAAGCTACCATGGCACGAGTCGTGCTATAGCACATGCCCCATGCAGCCCAGCCTGGAATACCCCGTGTAATTCATCATGGGTCACCGGCTCGGCACTTGTCTTAGCCATTCTGATATGCACGGCCACACCATTCACCACCGGCCACCGGCTGAGAGGTTATCCCTGATGAGTTTAATGGCAAGAGCTGTGTAGATCATCAGGGGGCAGTCAGCCAGATACATAATTTTCACCTATGAACGACGTAAGTCTTGTAAAATGTTGCAGACAACTAGCCGGTAGTTGATTTCTTCTGAAATTATTGTGCGGGTGTGCAAATCATCACGGGTGGTCTTTGCATACTTGAACTTGAATTTGCATGGGCCGTGTAGAATAGCATGGCCATTACCCATAGTTAGCCGCACGAGGCACTGTGCTGGCACGGGTCGTGTAGAACAAAGTGGCCCATGCAAAGGTCTTCTAGTATAGCCCTTGTAGTATTGCACGGCCGTGCCAATTTCTTCTTTGTTGAACTTTGACTCCTTCTTCTTCTCGGCTTGCTTTCATCTAGTGACACGTTTTGACTCGTGGCCTTCTGTTTACTACCATTCTTGCAAATGGTCTTCTACTATCTACTATCTACTATTACCCTTATAAATGTCCTTCTACAAACTACTCTGAAGTGCTTACGAGTAATATGCTCGTAAGGACATAACATCCACTAGGTCTAATAAGCCTAATAAACTAAGAATTTAGACAAGAAAACCAACAACGGCTATATAAACTGCTTTTAATGTAAGCTAGACTAAACCTAGCAATTAACCATATTCTAGATCAGTTAAAACACATTTTCTAACGCTGAAGACCAGTTTCGAGTCTAAAACACATTCGTATATCCGTTTAGAAGTAAAGATAGTCTTACGATCTAGTAAGCTCATCCCAACCTGGTTCCGAACTCGGAACTAAATTGATGGACCAATGGAAAAACATGGCATTAAATGTGTTTCAAACACACATTAATTACACTATCTGGGTATGAGTTCCCTCTTCTTTTTCTGCCAAAAACTCTACTTTGACCCCCATTCCATCAATTCATCATCAAATCTAGCAGAACCCTAGATCCTACACTCAATATTCCTCATTTTTGCAAATTCTGTTACAAATATGGAGAATTGGGGTTTGTGCTTCTAGGGTTTCCTAGGAATTACATCATTTTGAAGGTAATATCCATTTCACTTTATGACTAATGTGGTATATGTATCAAATTTTCAAAGGGGTAGTTTAAATTCTATTGTTCTAGCATCTCTTGTGGTATATCCATTTCTCCTTTCATTTTTTACATATTTAATGGTTCCATTGTTTTTTTTCTATGGTTTGAAATAAACTAATATTAGTTTTATGAGTTTAAAATTTTCTATTACATTCTTAAATGATTTATATACAATTTTTTAGGTTACATAATGTCTCGTAGAGGGACACGTGAAGAAATTCCACCATTGCAAAATGAAGTACATTCCAAGACGATTGTGGATGAAAATGACGATGATGAGGAGTCGGTAGAGGTAGAAATAGCAAAAACTCCTTGAAGTTACAGTGGAGAATCGCTAGGGAAGAGATGAATTTTTTTAGTTTTTAACAAATCAGACAAATGTTTTTCGAAGAAATGTGCTAAATGGTCTAGTTGGGTTGGTAAGGTTGGTTGAACGAAGGTAGACATAAAATACGATAATAGGCACAAGGTGCCAAAAGAATATAAAGACATCCTGTGGATGGAGTGCAAGGTACAAACTGTGATTTTTATATACTCAACACACACTCCCCTTCCTTTTATCATACTATTTTGTATTGAATATTGATTTTGTGGCCAGTTGAATTACTATTAGAGGCCCTTTGAAATAGATGCTCCAGGCATGAAGGATTTGAAGAAGACGGCAATGAGAATGTTGTCAAATAACTGGAGAGAGCAGAAGTACACATTATTAAGGGATTTCATTTTCTCTAATAGGAAAGGACAATGCCAGTGCTTAACTTATACACATATTCAACCTGAATGCTAGGAGATGCACAAGAGAAGGACCTTGGAGAACGAAAATCTTTATGTATGTTTAGATTAAGATGTCTTTAGTGGTAACTTACCCAAGACATCCTAATGTAGGTGACGAGAGGGAGGACAAAAGGCGTGTTGCTAAGCTAAATGAATATCTACATTGAAAGAGTCTTAGTAGTTATAGTTTGGCGGACCTACAAATAGAAAATAAATGTTTTGAGAAAGATGTTCAACTTGCAATTGAGGGGGGATTACTGAGGATGAAGCAAGGTCATCGGCCTCCCAAATAGATGTGGAGGACATTTAGAGATGTGATCTATTCATGAAGAGCCAACAAAACAAAGATGTTGGATTCGATAAACCTTCGGATAAACAACTTGTGGAATGAGTGGTAAGCCCCACTTCATTATATCATTTTTGTGCTTTAAATGTTGATATTATCTCATATAAAAACTTTGAAAATAACCACTTCATTGTAGGTGCATTTGAAACAAGATCAATTGGAAGGCCAGTTCATTCCGACCAGTAAAAAATACATCTTACAAAAGCAACGCATAAATTAGATTACAAGGGACATGCGAGAGGGTTCAATGTCTTTGTATCACAAAAAGATGCGTTCGAGACTGTGTGGTTTTACCATAAGGAAAAACCAATGAGGGTGCACATCTTGCAAAAGGAAGCCCTTATAATAGACGAGCGCATAGAGCAACAAGATATTTTGATTCATAAGTTAATCCAACACACCAATCTTCCTATCCCGTAGAATTTGAATGATTTGACAGTGAATTGGATTCCACCATCTAGAGGTTTATGCCACTTTCCAGGGTATGTTGAGGTTAACAACGAGACAAAACTACTGAATACAAGAGATATTGATAATAACCTCGACAAAGCGATCACGTCAACACCCAAAAAAGGTACATATTTTTCATTAACTCATTTATTACAAATTTTATTCACATATAATTCACAATGGTTTTTTTAAACATATAGACATCCAAGGTAGGCCAATTCATATGGCCGATGGAATTTTACACACGGAGATGCGACATCATCATCAGTACCTATTGGGGATGGTCTTTCTCGAGTTTCCTTAGAAAATTCCATGGTACTAAAGCTCCATTTCTGATTCTGGATGGCCAATGCAAGAAATTGGGTCCCGCATAAGGAATATTTCTCCTATTCCCACGTCGCCTAATTTATGCCGACCCTCTAACGGATCATCATATGAAGGAGGCACCCATAACGACACCTAAACCGGTTGTACAAACACCGAAAAAGATTACCGTCACTAGGGTGCAAGTCATTAAGGATTCACCACAATTAGTTAGGGTCTTCATCTATTTTTTTGCCGGCCACCCTCGAAACTCAACATACTTAGTTTTGGGAAATGAGTGTATTTTTGGTCAAAAGTAGGAAATCATCATGTCGTGGATAGACTTTGAAGACCTTCGGAGGTGTTACCAAATTAACCAAATACTGATGTCCCTCTACCTATTGTGAGTACATAATTTAACCATCTAAATTATAAAATTACTAGATATGACTCTTTTATACAGTTAATGTTCTCACTTTCGCTTAAAACGTACACATATAACTTAACGAGTCAAAAAACAAGAGTTGGGTAGGATATTTGTGCCCTTGCTTACTCAAGAAATTAGTTGCACATTCCAAGAAAGGATTGACTACATCTGCAAATCTCTTAGACGGACGGAGAAGAAATTATCCATTGCACCATATATTGAGCGCTAATGGTTAAATACTCATTTCTGTTACAACGCTTATATTTTTGGCTTCATTTTTATATTAAAATATCTTGCAGGGATCACTGGAGATTAATTCTTATTGTTCCGGAGAAGAAGTGTGTTTTTTTATGGATCCGCTGCACTTCCAACCATTGGAGATGTTTGTCAAAATATTTTTGGCAACCTCCATCAATGATCCAATTGGTTCAAGTGATACAACTATTGGACATTCTCGAAATAAAGGTGAGATTTTGTTCCCATTAACCCATTTAAGATAATTATTCTTTTTTCAAAAAATTTAACTAATTACATGACCTTTACTTATTACAAAAACAAAAAAACTTGGGAATACGGGTAATACTTAAAGTTATTGGGAGGTCATCGCCGTACCTCTCAAAAATACAATTTATAAAATCTGAACGCTTACTAAATACAATTAAGTAGATGGTGGCAAGTTGGAGTCATCCACAAAGAAGGGGAATTTTCCTAAGGGTTCTTGCATATAAGGGTGGATATAAGCCTAGATAGAGATATATATACATATATATATATATATAAGTATGTAAAGAGGGGGGGGGGGTTGGTTGGTTTTTCCTAAGTTATGAATTGAAAGAATACACAACTAACAATGTAAACTAATTATTCTATCATGCAACAAGCTACTAAAAAAAGGTAAAATCACACTGAACACAACCTTGGGGGAAATTGATTTCCACTTCCAAACCACTTATAGATCCTAGATCATTCACTCATCCCTTCACATTAATTGCATAAATTTGATAAGATATACAAGTATTAAACCAAATGCATAGCCATTTAACCAAACAAAGAATTTATTAGACTAATCCTAGAACAAACAACATTCAAGTTTCAATCATTCATTGCTACCTTATGACAAATACGATAGCAACAACGTTAACATACTCATCTAGCAAGATTAACATCATTACCCACATTAAATTCTAATTCCATGTTCTTGGATTTTCATGCCAAAAGTGAGAAGAAATTGTACACATTCCTAGCACTTCTAACACTTAATCATACAAATATTTCATATTCTCAAACAACTCATAACATAAATGAAGTAAACACCAACATTAATGGCACGATAAATACTTAACAATAAATGTTCATGAAAGAGTAAAGTAGAGTCTTCCTACATGGGTTTGGAAACTTCAATCAATTGCTCTCAAGTGATAACTAGCCTAAAAATGAAAATCCATAACAAATATACAAGAATTCATGGAAGAAATGAAAAACTAAGAAAAGATAATAAAAACCTGGGTTTTGTGGCCCAAAGTCGGGCTTAGACAAATGGGGAAGAAGAGAGCTATTTATACTCCAAGGAAAGAGAGAGAAAATGCCAAAAGTGTCAAATTTTGGGCTGATGTTGCGGGCCCCAGAGATGTCTTGCGGCCCGCATAGGAGTTGCTACTCTCTTCTTATTTGCTTTGTCACAGGTGAACCGCTTATCCGTTTAGGGAGTTCTTGTAATCTATTTTATAGTACATGCAAAGACGAATCCAATGGTACCACCCTCGAAGGCTATTTATTCTCGGATCATTCCCAGAACTTGGTTCAAACTTTCATATCACTATTTATACACTTCTTTGTCTTCCTTCTTCATTTTATGTTCTACCACTTTGTAAGTGGCCTTCCTTCTTCTACCATTCTTGTGAATGGCTTTCTTCAATGATAGTATCAAAATAAGCTCACATGTAAGTCTTCAAATCTTCAAAGATAGTCTCAAAGTCTTCAAAATCTTCCAACAATTCTCTTGTTACACAAAATCCTCTAGAAAAGTAATAAAGGCATAGAGTCACTCTTAACTCCCTTAGATTATTTTGAAGGAAAAATTCCACACATAGAGTACAAAAGTGAATCCAAAAAATCCCAAAATAACCGTATAAAATGGACACATCAAATCTCCCCACACTTGATTCTTACTCGTCCCCGAGTAAGAAAATATTCAAGAACGCAAAGGATTTCACATGTCCATATCCTAATACTAATATTCCACCAAATCAAAACCTTACAAAAACTCTCAATATCATAAGTCTCAAAATCAAAGATCAAATGAGAATTTTTCTTCACACAACCCCTATCCCTAAATCTTACCAAACTACCACCTATCAATTAATTACTGCCCATAAAAACATTTCAATGTCCCGAATGATAATCCCAATATCCAATGGAATGAAATGAAATGAAGTTCAAACCATATGAGAAGTTCAAGCACATACTTCACTTCATACCAATATATCAACCAAAACGAAGTGCACACAGAATTGAGAATTTCTAACCCTACTTCGTTTTCCCCCGCTAAGTTTTCCAATCCCAAGAAATCCTATTATGTTAATGCTACCCGATCCATTGCCGGCAAATGAGTAGATTTTTGACAAATTTTTTTCTTTTTCTCTCTTTCTCTCATTTTGCCTAGGAGCCCCTTCGAGTTTTCATCCTAGCCACACATCATATTTCTCAGGCACACATCTCACCCATATTTAGCCTATCATTTTTGTCTAGGCCTCCCTTTCGGGTTTTTGACCTATCCTATCCCCCAATGTTGCCTAAATTGCCCTCTCAGGTTTTCAACTTAGCGAGTTTTCTTTTTAACTCTTTTTTTCTTTTTCTATTTTTTTTCATTTTCCCATGTTTTTCCAATCAAAAATAGCAAAAAACTTTCA
This sequence comes from Rubia peregrina, assembly GCA_032355705.1. Classification (NCBI taxonomy): domain Eukaryota; kingdom Viridiplantae; phylum Streptophyta; class Magnoliopsida; order Gentianales; family Rubiaceae; genus Rubia; species Rubia peregrina. Next base: position 12,970 of record JAULKK010290453.1, read on the forward strand.
AGATCAAGTATACATGCATGTAAGTCCTTTAACCACTCCCCACACTTAAACATTACATTGCCCTCAATGTAAACATATAAGAGAAGAACGATGAAACTCGAGGTAAGAGGTAAAGGGACTCCCATTTCTCTACATAGTTACCATTTTTATGGCACAATCCCATGTATTCGTCTAAAATTGGTTCCAAAATTGATTTTGGAACTGGAGGGGGAGTTAGAGGTGTCGCATAGGAACTCACCCCTCGAGCAACATGTTGTCTCCTTGGAACCATCTGATCTAGAACTAACATCACAGGGAACAACATCAAACTCACAAGTACATAGGGATTCAAAATGTTAGGTTTAGCATTAAAAGTTAATAACCATTACATTTCAAAAGAAAAACCACTCCTTCATGCATTCGCCACTATGAAATCATCCAATAAAAATATCTAACATATATCGACAATTAT
>JAULKK010290462.1:0-15870 GCA_032355705.1 Rubia peregrina
ATCGCGTCTCTGTCGCCTCGCATCGTCGTCGTCGCCTCGCTTCAAAACCATAGCTCCTCGCATCGTCGTTGCATCACCGTCGCCTCGCATCACAGTCGCATCGTCACTGTCACCTTGCTTCGCATCGTCGTCGTCGTCATCACGTCACCCTAGCTCCGTCGCGCCGTCGCTGTGCTCCACCAACAATCGCCACCGCGAACCAGAAGAAGAAGAAGCCTCGAATCGCACAGAATTCCGGTGAATTTCCGGTGGCTTCCGATCGGCCAGCGGCGGTTGCCGGCGACCAGCACAGAATTCCGGTGAATTTCCGGTGGCTTCCGATCGGCCAGCGGCGGTTGCCGGCGACCGGTAGTAGTTTCCGATCGGCGGAGCTGTTCCGGTCGGTTACCAGAAAAAATAAAAAATGAAAATTCTTATTTGTTTTGTGTATATATATATCAGTTTTATAATTGCTCAATAGGTCCCTATATTTTCAGCATATTTTTAAAAAATCCCATCCCAAATGACAGTTCTTTTAATTGCACAATAAATCCATAGCCTAAAGTTTAAGCTGACTAAAACAAGATATTGTGAAAAATATAATATTCCAGAATGATATGGACAAAAAATTGAAGTTAATTGTTGTACACAATTACGAAATACGGGTGTATGTAGGTGTCTGGAATAGCACGTACACAGTTTTCCCTCCGTTTCATTGGATATGCCCCTTTTTTTCCGTGTGATTTTTGTGAATTGACACACCTTACTTTTATGGAAAGATTTCATTAATTCCATCCACTCATTTTACTTTTTCCTTTCTAAATTTAATTTCATCAACCCATTTCATTCACCTAAATCCAAACACATAATCTTATGGTACCCCATTTAATGAAACGGAGGTAGTAACTAGGTAACAGATATTTCTTTTGTAATTTAAGGTTTTCTGTTATACCACTAGTGGTTAGATTAATCACAGAAAAATGTTGTTTCAATTACTTTCAGTGTAAATTATAATTATTTACATATTATTATACATTATAAAAGTTTTTAAAGCTAAAGCAATCTCGTTGAAATAAATCAAATATCAAATCACCTTATTAATTATATCAATTATAAAATAACCTCATCTAACGATTAATCAATATAAAACAAGATTTTGTGTATTGATAACGTTAGGATAGAATATTTATAGAATATTCTTGCCAATATTTGTAGTATAACTCAACCTTTTGTTTTTTAATTTAAACTCACCAACGGTGAGGGGGATATTTATTAGGTTCCCCGGACCTAGTAGTAAAAGAAATGTTACATTTTTTGCTCATGAAGATAGTACTCTCCTGTATGAAACATTTGAAGTGCTCAGACTAAGCCACACATTGGTCGACCAAAACTGCTAGCAAAGAATTTTTTTAAAGAAAGTATAACTCAACCTCTTTATGCCTTGTACTCTATATATTTTCTAATCATTACATGAAAAAATTATTGAAAAATTTCCTCTTTTATATCATCACTCATTTCTTAGATAAATCGTAAATGGTAAATTATACATTGATCCATACATACCCTTCACAATAAAAAAAAATAGTCGTAAAATAAATTTTACTACATGTAAAGAACTGTCTCAATTTCCCTCATAGCTTCATTTATAATTAGGAGAAAACGTGGCATGTCCAGAACTTTATCGACAAGTCATTTTATTATTCAATTTTAAAAATCTATTTTTAAATATAAATACTCCCTACGTTCCAGGGGAATGTGTAAAAAGAGAAATTTCTACTTTTAATTTTAGTGACATGAAATGTCTAAAATGCCGTTGTTTTCTTCCGCCTCTTCTCTGTCTTCTTAAACCTTTGTTTTCTTCAACCTCGACATTCTTCAACTTTCGACGACATTATTCCGATCCCAAATCAAAGCAAAAACCAAACCCCCAAATCAAATAAATAAAACACCACTAATTTCACAACAAAAAGGCCATATCAGAGCAAAGAAGTCGAATCTGACTTCTCCAACCCGCCTCCGGTCAAACCACCATCGGGCACCACCGAATCTGACTTGTTCAACCCATCCAACATAACTTCTTCAGCCCATCATATCAGAAAGACACCCCCGAGCGGCGGAAATCATGAGCGCCCGCCGGCCTTACGCAGGAGGAAAGCGACAATGAGTCTAATTTATGCGTGGAGAGGATCTTTGGACTCATGTAGAAGGCACGAAGGAAGTCCAGTGTGGTGAGGTTGACGGGGCAGAGGAAGCCGACGGTGAACTTGATCCGGCTGAGCTTGACAGAGATGATGAGTGGGTGTGCGGTGAGCGAATGGATGCAGAGGGAGTCTAGGTAGAGGATGTTCTCTTGGAGGGTAAAATAAGTGGTTTTTGATTGAAATTTGAACGACGACATCAGGATTAGTTCACAATTCAAATTTTTGCTCGCTAACTAACCCGCATGATTAGTTCACAAAGGGTATTAGCCCGCATGAGTAGTTCACAAAGGGTATTAGCCCGCATGAGTAGTTCACAAAGGGTATTGATACTTAATTAACCCGCAGGATTGTGCAACAATGAAAATTAATGCTCAAAAGCAATAAACTCAAAATTTCTAAATTTTTTTATTGATAATAATGTTGTAAAATTTTGTGGCCGGCCTCCCCTATTTATAGGGTACAATTTGGCCAGTACAAATAGAAACTGAAAAGAATTATGACTGGTTTAAGAAGGTAAAACCATATCTAGCTATAATACCTAATTTAAATCTAAATGATGATCATATTCATCCAAGTAAGTCAATCCAAATATTGGATGAATTCTTGAATGAATCTATCTTATCTAAACCTACCAAATCTAATTCGAATCAAAATAAAACTCCTAAATTACAATATTTCAAAATTAATTCTAAATATGAGCACACTACCTTATTAAAAAAAACCAGTAAAAAAAGAGAATAGTGTTAACTTTCTAAAAATATTAAACTAAGAAAATATTAATAAATGATATATTTGATATCGTGTCACCCTGTTTGTCAGAACCTTAGCAACCACCTTGTATTTAACATTGCATAATGAAATAGCCTGTAATCAGCGACGGTTGTTGGCACCTTTTTTTTTTTTTTGAATCAATACAATCTGAGTTTTATTCCAATGATGTGGTATTGATCCTTAATTCATAATTTGCAATATAGTCTCTATGAATTCTTGTCCAATAATGCTCCAGTACCTTTTGTAGAATCCTGGTGGAATACCATCTTCACCTTGGGATTTCCATGGTTTCATATCCTTTGAAGCCTCCCACACTTCATCCAAGTAACTTTCGATTGTTATTGCCAATAATTCGATTGTTTCTAGTACAAGTCTTTGAGTTTAAAAGATAACCGAAAAGGAAATAAGAATCATTTCCCTTATAGGGAAATGTTATAGATGATAGTTACCTTATAAACTTAGTTTCCTTATAAAATTAGTTATAGATGGTAATTTCCTTATAAACTTAGAATCATATTCCTGTTAGACTTTGGTTTGTTGTAACCCTATATATTGTAACCCTCATCATTGATGATGTTTGTCATTGATGTGGTATCAATGCACCACTAATAAAGTCGTTTATATTTTAACATGGTATCAGAACTTAAAAATTCTTAGACCTGAATCCTATATAAATCTGCTGCCGTCTTCCACCATAGCCGCCGCCGTCAAGCCACGCATTATACTACACGCGCTGCCACCGTCGTCGATTTCCCTGCTGGTTGCTGTTTTTTCGATCGCCGATGCCACCTTAACGGTTTCTGCGATCTGAACGACTCCGATCTACCGGCGAGTGACGTTCACGCGCCACCGCCCGACTCTACACGCTGCTGCCAGATTTCCAAGCGCCGCCACACCTCTACCTATCTAATTTGATGCACCGCAACCACTTCATGGTCATCGCCGATCTACGTAATTTTCCGCCATATCTAATCTCACCTCTGGTTTCGGTCCCGATGCTGCTGCGAAAGCCGCATCGCTGCTGAAACTGGGGCTAACAAGCTACAGAATCTCAATGCCGCCGATGTGATTGCAACTTTAATCAAACAGTTCCAACTACAATTTGGGTCTGGGGGCTCTATACCTTCTGGTCGATCTATGAACTCTCCTTACTACATTGGCAGAAAAATTTATATGTTAGGGAAATAAGTATATTGGGGTGATGGCCCAATCATATTTTAACAAGTGTTAAATAAGTTGAGAAAAGAAAAGATAAAATAAATTAAAATATGACTGAGCCCACTTTATTGAACACTTCTTAAAATATGATTAGACCATCACCCCAACATACTTATTTCCCTAACATACAAAATTTTCAGCTATGTTGGTATCTCTGACGTCCCCGATTTGTCAATCTGTTCCGTCATACTAGAAGAGTTTTAATTTTTTAATGATTAGCAATTTCATAATCTTATTCACAAGTTGGACATTCTTGATCATCATGCTCCAACTTGAGGGAGGGTGATAATGAAATAAGAAATCATTTCCCTACAAGGGAAATGTTATAGATGACAATTACCTTATAAAATTAGTTTCCTTATATAATTAGTTATAGATGGTAATTTCCTTATAGACTTATAATCTTATTCCCGTTAGAGTTTGGTTTGTTGTACCCCTATATATTGTAACTCTCATCATTGATGAAGTGTGTCATTTATTTTGATATCAATGCACCATTAATAAAACCTTTTATATTTTTATCAATATCTATTCCAACGTTGTACTATTATCAAACACCCATGTACCTTGTTGTAATTTCTCTAATCTTCTCTCCAAGTTCTTGGTATTATTTTCCGTACGGGTATAAATTATCACTCCAATTATGAAGGTGCTTTAAAGTTATTTGCAGCTTGACACTCAACATCTCTTCTCCATGATTGTTGTGACTGGTTCTCCTGCAATTCCCATAGACCAGGGCTCGTACTATTTGGTCCGAAGATTTTTTTGAAAAAAAATAGTCGGAATCCTTCCCATTATTATATAAATAATTATATTTGTAGTTGATTGTATGCACAATCACCAGTGTTCATCTATCTACTTGTAGGTGATAAACTAGTGTTACGCTAGTCTATTCTATTACACGTGATGAACCGATAAACACTAGAAGACCATAACTAAAATGGAAAAAAAATCTAACTATTACAAGGTGAAATAAAATCCCACATGGCTGGCTCACTGAGAGTGAGTGGGTGAGCCTCCCCACTTGAGCTCCACACCGACATGGTGTATCGGAACTTGCTCCACGCCAACTTGACGTATAGATACTTAAAGACCATCCATTATTTGGGGGAAGAACTTTTCCAAGTTGCTCCTGGTTAGTCGAACACAACACCCGAATTGCCTTAGTGACTAACTATACTACTACTAAACAGAAGTCTTCTTCGGTCCTTGATATCTCTGATTCCTCCGATTGGTCGCCTCTATGCCGATCAACTCCTGTTCACTAGTACAACTACTAAAAAGGGAAAGGAAAACTACAACTAGAGGGGGGAGGAGCCACCGGACCACCAGATCTGGTGGCGGCAGCTCCTCAAGGACATGACTGGTGGCGGATCCACTTTTGGCTTTTGCCTTTTGGCTTGTGGAGAGGATAAGAATTGATGAGAGAAAAAGTTTATTTGGTCTGAGATTTGAGAACAAAAGGCTTCATATCTCTGATTGTCTTTCTTGGAAAGATCTTAGGAATCAAATCAAGGGTTAAAGGTAGGGATGACAATGGGGCAACGCATGTGCGGATTATGGTACCTCCATTTTTATACTTATCTTAAAAAATTATACTCATACCCTCCCTATCACTCATGGAGGGTACAATTTTAAAAACCACCCCACCTAATTGGGTATTATGCAAAATTCATACCCACCTCATCACTCACTTCGGTCTCCCTACCCGTTTCATACTCATTGTAGTCATTCCACTTATATCTCCGAAAATAGCTAAAATCCAATTATTTTTATAGTAGTTTTTATATTAAAATTAATAAATGTGTTTATATGAAAATATTATAAATAAGATATGTACAATATGAATAAATAATATTTTATTTTATTTTAAATTAACGAGTATATAATGGGTTTAGTGGGACAGGGTGGGTGTGAACTAATATCCACACCTGGCTCACAACTTATGGTGGGTATGATTTTCATAAACATACCTGCCTCACCCCCACCAAAACTACATTCATACACACGCCACTGTAATCCCTAATTAAAGGTCCATGATCTGATCCTATGATTGGCACGTTGAGAATCTTTACTTCCGGAAACATTGATCTCCATTTTATATTTCCAAAAGCTCTATCCAATCTTTCAATTATGGTGTACAGCTTCTCTCTATTATTAGTCCAAGTATACCATAATCCTTCGTTTGGATCTTCAGACTGTTTATGATCTTCTCTAAGCTCATGAAGCCATAATCTCTCAATTGTTACTGGATTGTAGGGGTGGCAAAATAGACCCATAACCCGCGGGTCAAGCGGATTATCTAATTTTAAACTCATATGGGTATGGGTAATGGGTAAAATGGGTAATGGGTCAAGTGGGTAGTTAAAAAATATGGGTTGAATGGGTTGGGTTTGTGGGTTGACCGCGGGTTAACCCATATGGGTTAAAACCCGCGGGTTTATCCATATGAGTTTGTATATAAACTCATATGAGTCAATATATGGGTTGAAACCTGCGGGTTTACCCTTATGGGTTGGTATGTAAACCCATACAGGTCAATATATAGGTTGAAACCCGCGGGTTTTACCCATATGGGTTGATACATAAATCCATATGGGTTTATATATGGGTTGAAACCCGCGGGTTTACCCATTTTGACCCGTGAGTTGAATGACTTTCAACCCGCGGGTTGAGCGGGTTTCAACTCGACCCGTTTTGACCCGACCCATATTTTACCCATCATAAAATGGGTCAAAATGGGTCATACCCATATTTTTTAATTACCCATTTTACCCAACACGTATTTGACCCGACCGCCCATTTGACACTCCTACTAGATTGCCTCCTCTTTTATCTGTTTAAGATAAAACCTGATTGAAATCCCCCATGCGAGCTACTGGATACTACGAATAATAGTTGAAGTTATTAAGACAACTCCAAACAAAAGGTCTTTTTACGACAGCTCAAGGTGACCATGAACTAGACCTAGGAACCATCTAGACAGATTGATGCCTGATACTAACAAAATGACAAAGTTCTTCGACTTAACTAAAATTGAAATGTCTAAATAACTATTCCAAATGACCGCCCGACCCCTGATCTACCAACTATATTCACATATTCTACCCTATCAAGATCTTTCAACAGTTGACTGGAAAAAATATTTGATTCTTAATTAATATATTTTATTGAGGATAGTTTAAAAAATGTAAATGTTGATATTGTGAGAATATATATTATTACGAATTTAACAAAGTACCACTTAATAGTATTTATACTTATACGCCAATTAACTTTTGGTGTCAAAGTTAAGAAATTTTAACTATATAAATGAATAGTTAAATTACAATTTGAAATAAGACGGAGGGAATACTGTATTTTTCAATTTAAATAGATACTTCCTCTGTTTTGTATTAGACTCTCATCGTCGCTTCTCTCTCTCTCTCTCTCTCTCTATGCTCTCATCCCTCTCTACAATTTCAGATCCAAAAAACAAACAAAACAAACAAAAGCAGACTCTCATTCAGCTTGGAAAGTAGCCCATAACGGACATTAATTGCCAATAACGGTCACAACTTACTCTCTCTCTCTCTCCGCAGCCAATGGCAGCACCACCGCCAACCGATGGAAAAACAACCACCACTACAAATCCTATCTCGTCCAAAAACCCAATTTCTCAATCCCGAATGAACCAAATCTCCTACAGAGACATGCTGAACAATCCAAAAATCTCAAATCCCAGCAAACCCCAAAAGATTGAGATTGATCAAAACCTTCTACTCAACCCTACAACTCAATTCAAGGGTGAAATTGCAGTTCTCTACTTAGATAACGAGGTCGATAAGCTTGTTGAACCATTCAAAAAGCACCTCATCGGCAAATTCCCTCGTGGACGGCCAACCCTGGACTATATCATATTGCAATTCCAGAAAATAGGGTTCAAAGAAGAGGCGACGATAACAGCTCTAGACCGAAACCACGTCTTCATTCAATTTGATCACGAGGAAGACATCCAACGATGCTGGATCAAAAGGAATTGGAACATCGGAGGCTCAATCACGAAGGTACTTAAATGGACTAAAATTTTCGATATTCATGAAGAATCCCCTTTGGTTCCTATTTGGCTCTCGATTGAATTCCCCCCTGCAGGTTGGGAAATTTAATCTTTGCTGATCCTCCAACCATGAATCATACTAGAGCCTTCCAATATTCAACTGTGTGTTGAAATGGATTTAACTTCATCTTTCCCTGATAGAATTAGGCTTGGTTTGATTAATGACAGTAAGTGGTATAAGATAACTTACAAAGATCACTCATCCAACTGTAATAATTGTTGCAAAATTGGCCATAGTAATGCTGAATGCAAGCTTAGTAGGAAACTAGACCAGCAGCCAAAAACCAATCAGAATAAATTTTTCAAGAAAACTCAGATGACTGATATTGAGCCTATTGTTCTAGCTGAAAAAGTGTATAAAATTAAGGAAAAGAATAATGCAATAAACCAGACATGAAATGAGGCTCAATCTAGCAGTTCAGGTAAGGCTAATGAACTACAGGTCGAAGCTCTGCTAATAGATTCAGGTAAAGGTAGGGAAATATGTAATCAACCTCATCAGATTGATCTTGAGACTGATAGCATAACTGACAATGATTATCTCCAATCTCTTGCCATTCATAAGTCTTCTGCACTTGAGCCTCTGATAATACACACACAAGAGCACACACATGGTCCTAGTTATAAGGAAAATGGTCAAATTGATAATCATGAACATAAGAAAACATATTCTGCTCTTGCTGGTTCCCCTAATAAACTGCAGGTACAACACAAATCCATGGAAACTAAAAGGAAGGGGGAAGCTAAGATGCAGAAATAGAAGTGCAACCACTCCAATGGGAAGACAATGGATGACAACATGCTCAACTATGAATACAGAGAAATCTATAATCCCAACTCCATTAAATTTGACAGATCAATTCTTACATATCAATTTAAAAGTTTCAGTCTTGTTCTTAAAAATAAATTCAATTCTCTGCAGGTGGACTCTCAAGCTCAAGAAAACAACTCAGGACTGGAATAAATACAGTTCCACAATGAAGAAGATACAAATAATAATAAAACCGAGGATCTCCAAATTGTTCAAGTGCACCAAACTGAGGACTCAATAGGAGCTCCAGGAACTCAAAATCTCCAGACAGCAGGAATATCACCGGACTCCTCCATCAACATTTGGGATTGAGTAACAATTAAAATCAATGAATCCCAAGAAGATACTCAAACTCAGGGTGCATATACCTCTAATATCCCAAATAATATTATAAACTTTTTTCAAAAGCCTAATATCATGACTCGTTCTCGCTCTAACAATGAGTTTAAATATGATTGTTAACTTCCTCTGCTGGAATGTTAGAGGAATTGATTCTTCTCTGATCAGGTTAAAGAAACTCATCAAAATGTATAAGATAGCTATCCTAATGATCATTAAGACTAAGCATAACTTAGATAAAGTTGAGGATTACAAGACTTGGCTAGGTTTTTAAGAGGCCTTCTCATCAATTAACTCAACAACCTGGATTATGCTAAAACAACCTTTTAGAGGATTGATAATCCAAGCTCATGATCAGTTCACACAGATCAAAATCTTTGATGATTCATCTGTCTGTCATTTCCATCTTTTTGTTGTATATGCCAAACATCTTAGATCGGAAAGACGAGATCTATTCCAATCTATTCATGACATTTTAGCTGTTAATACAGAGCCCTGTCTTCTAGCAGGTGATTTTAACACCATAAAATCCATATAGGAGTATAAAGGACAATATAAACAATCAGTAAATGGGATAAATAAATTTGTTGAATTCGTTGATACCAACAATTTAAGAGATATCAACACTGCTGGGAACCTATTCACATGGTCAAATAACAGGAAATCTCCCAATATAATCCTTAAGATATTGGATAGAATGATGGGTAATAACAGATGGTTTGATACTCAACCTCAGGTTTCAGTCCAAGTCCTAGGAAGAAACCCCTATAACCACTCACCACTTCTTCTAGAAGCCAAAACAGTAACCAATACTTACCCCAAAGCCTTTAGGTTTCAAAATATGTGGTTATTACAACCACAATTTATGGAATTTGTGAAAACCAACTAGGAACTACCACAACATGAACAAGGTATAATGGGTTTTAGCTTCAAATTTAAAAGGCTACAAAACTTCTTAAAGCAGTGGAACAAAGACCGGCCATTTTGGAGATATATTTAAAAACATAAAAGACTTAGAAATCAGGATTAGTGACTTGGAAACTAGGAATGATTTGAACCCTATCCAATCCGACTCGGAACTTCTAGCTGAAGCACAAGCCCAACTCGGTCTTCTTCTCTTACAAGAAGAAACATTCTGGCAACAGAAAGCCAGAAACAAGTGGCTAAAACTTAGTGACCATAACATCAAGTTTTTCCATAACAGCTTGAAAGACAGGCACTCAAAGCTGGGGATAAAAAAATCAAAGATCGGCCAATGGTTATCTGATCAAGAAAAGATTGATGAATCAGGAGTTCAATTCTATCAAGAACTACTCGCTGACAGTAATATAGACCCCTAAGCCACTGATTTAACCCACTTCTTAGGATACATACCTACAATGATCAATGATGAAGATAACCAACATCTTCTAAGACAAATCGAAATGGAGGAAGTTAAATCAACAATATTCAATCTAGGAGAACATAATGTGGTTGGACCTGGTAGCTTTAATGGGAGCTTTTATAGGGAAGCTTGGGAAGTAATCAAACATGATATGCTCTGCACAGTCAGGAAATTCATGAGCAGGGTTTCTATACCGAAATACTTCACTAGCACCTTAATCACTCTAATTCCTAAAGTTCAAACTTCAACCACTTTCTCTGAGTATAGACCTATTAGTCTATCAAATTTCACAAACAAAATTTTATCCAAGGTGATGGCAGAAATGCTGAAACCTCTTCTTAACAAATGTATATCACAAGAGCAATCCGCATTTATCCAAGGAAGGGAAATTGCGGATAATATCCTTGTTATGCAAGAGATGGTTAGACTCTTGGATAGAAAGAACTCAAAGTTTAAATATGATAGTGAAATTAGATATGTCTAAGGCATTTGACAGGGTCTCATGACCAATGCCCAATTCAATGTTGTTGAAATATGGTTTTCATGGTCACTTCACTTCCTTAATTGAGGAACATCAGCTCGGCCTGGTTCTCCTTTTTAATTAATGGCACACCATATGGTTTCTTCAAACCTTCAAGGGGTCTCAAACAAGGAGACCCTCTCTCTCCCATTCTGTTCAATTTCATAACAGAGCTCTTAAATAGAAGCTTAAAAAGAATGTTTGAGATCAGCTACATAGATAGATTCAAGATGCCTACTAGATCAATTAGTGTCACACATCTATCATATGCGGATGATACAGTCGTATTTATAAGAGCCACTAAGAAGTTCATCCTGAATCTAGTTAATTTCCTTAACCACTACCAAAATGCTTCAAGTCAACTTGTGAACTTCACCAAGAGTGATTTTTATATGGGCAACAAAACTAGCCCAAATAAAATAGCTACGGTGGAAAATCTCAGTAAAATGAAGCAAGGCACATTCCCTTTCACTTACTTGGGAGTCCCTGTCTTTAAAGGCCGAAAGAAGAACGTCTACTTTCAGCCCATAGTGGAAAAGGTAAGGTCAAAAATCAACAAATAGACTAATAAATGTTTGAACATGGCTGGTAAAGTAGTACTAATTAATAGTGTGCTAACATCTATACCACAACACATCTGGTGTGTAATGTCTCCCACTAAACATACCATAAATCAGTTGGAAAAATGCTTCAGGGACTTCCTATGGGGTGATTCTGAGAACAACACTAGAAGACACTGGATAAGTTGGCAACCACTTTGTGCTCCAACATCACAAAATGGTTTATCCTTCAGGAATTTGGACATGGTCATACACAGTTTCACATTGAAGCTGTATTGGAAGCTTCAAACTGGTACCACATTGTGGTCAAAACTCATATGGAGCTTCCCATTCTCAGCCAAATCATCAGACCCATGAAGGAGAGTTAAGAAACTCAATGTAATAGTTGAATCACACACAAAAGTCCAGGTAGGTAGAGGTTAGGCTTCATTCTGGATTGCTAACTGGACTGATAGGGGTCATTTGATAGATCACTAGATATCACAGACTCTACCTCATTCCCTGAACTGACCATTAGACAATTCCATGATGACAAGCACAATCTCACTCAGCTAATGGTTGGTTTTAACCTTGATATATTGCAATCAATACAACTGCAACTGCCTTTCTTTGACAGAGATGATATATTAATCTGGAAACCCTCTAGATCAGGTATCTTTACAATCTCATCAGCATATAAATGCTTAACACCTGCAGGTTCTGAAAGTCCATCCCTTCAAAAGGTATGGAACAAATTTATACCCCCAAAAATTTCTATCTTCATCTGGAAACTAGTAAATAACTTCCTCCCATTTGATGATATTCTTAGGAAAATGGGATTTAAACTAGCCTCAAAATGTTGCTTTTGTGATAAAGATGACTCCCTAACTCACTGTTTTAATGACTGCTACATTGTTGTAAGCCTTTGGAAAGAGATCTTTCTTATGTTACAAATCCCATTCAAAAGGTTTAATCACATCTTCCATACCCTCTCATGGTTCTGGTCTATAAAGAAGTTTTCAAAAACCAAAAATAATGTTGCTCATGCTCTGCCTAACTTCCTTTTGTGGATTATGTGGAAAGCCAGAAACCAAATGCTGTTTGAAAATGTTAAACCACATACCCCATCCATGAAAAAGAGTTACATAGGCTCTGTACTTTTATTTTTCACTACACCCACAGGTAAAGAAACCGGATTGTCAGCATCTCATTGGAAGGGGGAATCTTATGAAAACCATACCTCCAAAAACCAAGATCATCAGAGCCTATAAGTGGTACCCACCGGATGTAGGGTATAAGTTAAACACGGATGCCTCCTGCCCGAATGGAAACTTTCCATCATTTGGTCTCATCATTAGAGATAAATATGGAACTGTCATATTCATGGGTAAAGGCATGATCAAAGAAAGAAGAGATCCAACCCACTCAGAGCATACTGGCTGCATCTCAGGTATGATCACTTGCATTCAAAGAAATTATCTCCTACTAATGATTGAAATTGAGTCATTGCAGGTAGTTCAATACATTATGGAGGAGAGAACCACTCCATGGAGATTGACACCATTGATATGGGAGATCCAGAGGATGAAGCAACATCAAATTCAGCTTCAACGTGTTTTTAGAGAACAAAATCAGGTTGCACACAACCTTGCTCGACTACAAATCCAGCTCCCCAACTCAAAAGATCATATCCATGAAATCTTACGAAGTAACCTCAATCAGAGAACGAAAATGGCAATTCAAAGGGATTTCATGCAGCTCCCATCTCTCAGGGCACACACATGAGTGCAAGATTAACTCACATCATAAGGATGAAAGCAAAACTCAGCACCAACTGTGAAGAATCTCAAGGGTATTAGGTCTTTCATAGCACAAATTTTGATAGTAGAGGAAGGACTCAATGGGGGTCCGGCCGAGGTAAATTTGACACGAGGGGTGGAGTTTTTACACCGGAAACACCACCATTCTTTACCCTTCCTACCAATCACATTTATAAGGTCCAACATTTTGCTTGGCCTTATAATAGCTACTCATCTAAGGATCTCACAAATGTACCGTGATTTTTTGTTTTCGGTTAGGGGAGCCAATTTATTCCCCCACTCATTCATATGAGTGTTTGATTATAAAAAAAACTATAACAAGGACAATTATACATGGACCACAAATTTGAAAGCTCATATTATATATTTCCCTTATCTTTAATTTAACTTCTGGCCATACTATGAGACAATATCAGATTACACAAATTCTTTAGATAATAATAAGTGACATGTCTAAAGTGTCATCTTTAAAATCATGTCTAATGACCTCAAATATCTCGCTTTTATAATTTTCTATACATATAAAACATTTAAGAGTAAGAGCCCGTGCCCGTCTCTTGAAAGACGGTATTTCCATAAATCATGGAAAGACCAACGTTTTAAGTGCAAATTAGAGGAAATGAAGATAAAATTTTTGGGTTGCATGAATCGGGTTATAAACTTTATAACTACTACATGTTGCATAATAAAATTTTAACATTGCAACTAAGACCTTTACCTTTTATTATTCTAATTAAACCCCGTCTTTCCATAAACTTATGGAAAGACGGTCTTTCCCAAGACTTAGCCTAATAGAATTAGTTTTGAATCATACTCCTTATAAACCTTAGGTCATAGTGAGTTTCAACCTAGTGATGACATCAGAACCTAACCAATAGGTTTTCAGCCTGGGTTGATGGGTTTCGGTTCAGTTATCACTAGTCTCTGAGAAATTTGAAGGTCCTGCTTTGTCAGAGACATTTGAATTTCTAATCACTAAAAGTATATAAGCATATGGAACGTTCACACGTTTCACATTAATCAATGTTCCTCGTGTTAATATCTCGTGCAGAGAGTAACTACTTTCTGTAGTTGGTGCACGTTATCGCATATTTTTTAGGCAATCATTATTGTAAAGAAAATATAATAAGTATTCTTTGCTTCTCTGTTGTCAATCAGGGATATGTTCATCATTTTGACCTCCCTTATTATCCTAACGATGTCGTTAAAGATGCTATCTGACTTCCTCATTCTTTGCCGAAACAATGTCGTTTCAAGCTCTCCTTCACCTCCATCTCCACATCCAATCCTTCCCCATTCTTCTTTCTTCTTCGAATGTCACCTCCACTTGCATTCAAATTTCTCCACAAACAGGGGTTGTGTGTTTCTAGCCATGGATGTGAAAGTTGGCAACATTAGATGTGTCACACATTCAATCTGATCTATCACCTCTTTGGCGGTACACGTCGTCAAAGGAGGTGCAGGGGAGAAAGATGGCGTCATTGGGAGACGAAGGTGGGGATGAGGGATTTCTTGAGGGTGGTGATTGATGTGCTAAATTCATATCCTATTTTTAGCACACTCGGAGTCTAATTTTGTATTAGATTAGGGATTTAATTTGAAGGAAATTGACATTTTATCAATTATAGAGTTAGGATGATATCACATTTTTTATGTCCTAATTCTTTAATTTATGAAGTGTTTTGAAGATCATTTTTAAGACTTCTATTGAAGAGTTAAGGATTGAAGAGGCAACAAGATTCTAAAGAGAAGGCCAATTATTCTGGAAATTGGTATAAGTTATGAAGATTGCTTTTCACGGACCATGAAATAGCTCACGATTTGTGGCCACGGCTGCTGAAATACGTCAGGGTCCGTGGCAGTTGGGCCAGCATCCAATTTATGTTGTTTTCTCCTTTAATTCCTAGACTATAAATACCCCTCTTTCCTCCATTAAAGACCACAAATTTATTACCTTCAAAACCCTAGTTTGCATTTTCTAATTGTCTTTAATACCTTATTTACCATGGATTTTTACTAATTTGTGATGGGTTTTAGTTATCTGGGCTAATTATACTCATGGGGAGCAATTGGTAAGTATTTCTAGTATGAATTTGTGAGATTTGATTTATCCTATTTTGTGCTTTGATTATCAATCATGTCTTATAATTTTTTTGTGATTAATGAATTATTTAAACTAGTATTTACAACTA
>JAULKK010290463.1:0-13420 GCA_032355705.1 Rubia peregrina
AATTATTTTCATTTTACTTAGTTAGAATAATTTTAATATTTCATTTAAAAATATAATTTTACTAAAATTTATTTATAAAATTATGAATATATATTTCATATATTAATAAATGTATTATTTACAATTAATAGTAGCTTTTCAAAATTAATTTTTAGTTTTATAATAAAAAATCAACAATGTTAAACTTGTTTATGAATTAAATTAGTGGTGGGTATGTTGTATTAAACTATTTTTTATGATTTATTTTCAAGAAAATGAGGTAAAATTGCAAATGGGTCAATTTGGGTCAAAATCCGACCCGACCCATTTTGCCCCAAATGGGACATTGACCTGACCCGACCCATATGGGCTGGGTCAAAATGGGTCGGGTCGGACAATTTGAACACCCCTATTATAAGCGCATTCATTTCTTATCCTGATTCTAATTGATTTACATCTCTATTACCCCCAAGCGAAGCATGAGACCGGTCGCAACGAAAAACTTGGAATGCAAGAACTCAAATTGGGGACGAGGTAAACCTTTTGTAAAGATGTCAACAAACTATAGGTCTGTAGAAACATGAACAACCTTGAGCTTTCCAGAAGACATCATCTCACGCACAAAATGATAGTCAATATCAATGTGCTTGACTCTTTTAGGTGAAACTGAATTCTGAGCAAGAATAAGAGCACTATTATTATCACATAGTAAAACAGGAGGCACACGAGTCGATACATGTAAATCCCAAAGTAAATTCATCAACCAAGCTAGTTTCATAGCAGTATTGGCCAAAGCCCGGTATTCTGATTCAGAACTAGAACGAGAGAACGTAGGTTGCTTCTTAGCACTCCATGAAACCAGGTTTCCACCAAGAAATGTGGCATAACCATATGTAGTAGACCTATGAGTCTCAATACAACGAGCCCAATCTGCATTAGAATAACTCAAAACTGGTAAAATGGACGAATTGGCGCAAAACTGAAGACCATAGTGGAGAGTACCACGTACATAGCGCAAAATTCGAGTAACAACCTGGTAATGGTCATCAGTATGAGCCTGCATGTACTAACTAACCATATTCACAACATAGGACAAGTTGGGACGTGTAATTGACAAGCAGTGTAGTGATCCAACCAAAGAACGATAAAGTGTGTGATTTCCGAATGGCTTACCAGAAGAGCTTGAAAGGTGTGAAAATGCAACAAATGGAATAGCTACAGGCGCCGAATCCTGCATGTCAGGGGGCAATAAAATGTCCTTAGCATATCTGGTCTGACCAAGGAATAAGCCATCGGAAGTACGAACGCCCTCAAATCCCAAAAATACTGTAAAGGGCCAAAATCGGCAATCTTGAATTCCCGATAAACTCGATCAATAAGCTTCTGAATGAGATGACCATCATTCCCAGTGAGAATAATTTCATCAACATAAACCAGCAAATAAAGTAAAGAGGCACCCTGTGAAAACACAAATAAGGAGGTATCAATAGAACTGCGTACAAAAACAGGCCAACCAAAAAGGAATTGAAACGTTGAAACCAAGCACGAGGTGTTTGTTTTAAACCATAAATGGTCTTGCATAAACAACAAACATAATCAGGACGCATTGGGTCTTTGTAACCAGCAGACTGCTCCATATAAATCGGGGAATTAAGAACACCATTTAAAAATGCATTCTTGACATCAAGCTGTCATAAAGACCAATTACGAGTGACAATAGGAGATAAAACAGTACGAACTAAGTGTATGATCATAATCAAAACAGGTCATTGAGAAAAACCTTGTGCAACTAACATGGCTTTCTGCCGGTCAAGAGAATCAGACTTATACTTTATCCGGTACACCCATTTTGAGCCAACAACATTAACATGTGGAAGACGGGGAACCAGATCCCTTGCCTATTGAGCATGAAAAGTATCCATCTTTGATTCAATGGCAGCAACCCATTCAGGATCCTTGACCGGGTGGCTCGATCTTTGCAAATAAAGCAATCAATAAACCCAAAATACTATAATATGAGAAATTTGTGTACCGTAATGAACTAGTGCACGGACGAGTAGCCATTAGATGTCTTGAAAAGGGACCCCGAGGTGGGCACGAGACCCAAGGTGCTAGGAATATGACCCGAGGTTGATGGCGACAGACGTACATGGGACATCGATGGAGGTGTCACTGATGAAGCTGGGTTTGCCGGATCAGCCGGCAAAGCTTGTGGCATCTAGGTAGGAAGTGCATGAAGTGCGTGCGGCTGGGGTGGCCGGCGCGTGAGTCGGAGGCGATTGAGGTTGCGATGCTGGTTACTGTCGATCATACTGATGGTCACCCTGTGGCAGACATGCACAATTTTTTGCAGAACCTCGAGCTTCCGGGGAAATCTAAAAATTTAAATTTTCCAGAATAATGGGTGATTCCAATGAAGACGATGACTCAAACACCTCCGATGGAACCGATGAAGGCTCTTGAAAAGATGAAATATCTAGTGATGATAAATCTATAAGAGTGCCAGTACGGGTAGCTGGAAAAAATAACTCATCAAATCGAGCATGGCGAGTGATGTACTCCTTCTTCGTGAGAGGGTCAAGGCATCGATAACCTTGTACTGTGAACTTTAACCCAAAAATATACAAGACATACTCAGAGGGGCCAGTTTATGCGCAGCATATGACCTCAAATACGGAAAAACTCGACAACGAAATGGATGAAAATTGGAGTAGTCAGGCGTACTACCAAAAATAACTGAGGGATAAGACCGACTAGATAAAACCGAAGTAGGAAATCTACTATCGAAAAAGCATCATACCAAAATGAATGATGAAGGCCATAATGAAAGAGCATCGATAAACCTGTATTTGTAATATGACGATGCTTCCTCTCTGCGCGACCATTTTGCTCTGGAGTATAGTGACATGAAAGATCATGATGAATTCCCTTAGACGCAAAATGAGTTTGCATTCGATGATTTACAAACTCAGATCGACCATCACTGTGAAATTTTTTAATGGTGGTAGAAAACTGATTCTCAACAAGTGCTTAAAATTGTATATAAGCTTCCACAAAATCAAACTTTCGTCGTGGAGGATATAACCAAGTAAATCGAGAAAAATCATCAATAAAAATGACATAATAAAGGTACCCAATACGAGAGACAACATGTGAGGGTCTCCATAGGTCACAATGAACTAAATCAAGTATGTGTGGGACACGTTTTAAATTATCATTAAAGGAGAGACACTTGCCTTTAGCCATCTCACACGAAGTAGGCTTAGGCAGCAAACAATCATTCTTATTCAAAGATGAAATAACAGAAAAGGAACATGTCCTTACAGACTGTGCCATAGCTCCAATGAGGCCTTGACTTTATTTGAATTAACAAATGAAACTAGAGCAACACCACCATAATCTAAAATGTAGAGAACTCCCTCACTGTGTCCTCGCCCCACGGGCTCCTTAGTTACCTTGTTCTGAATAGTTAAAGACGTGTCATCAAAACAAACAACATTTAGATCCCTTGTTAACTTGGAAATTGACAATAAATTATTGGTGATATGTGAAACAACCAAGACATCAGATAAAGTGAGGAAATCAGAAATCCGAGAATTGCAAATTTGGGAAATATGCAAAGAAGAACCATTGCCAAAAATTAACACGATGATTACCGTTATAAGGAGTGACTCTATCCAGGTTGGAAGGTGAAACAGTTATGTGATTGGTAGCACCATAGTCTATGTACCAATCAGGAGTGACATTAAGTTGCTGATAATAATGTGGCCGAGCTGTGTCTACATAATTTGCAATATCTTCGCGAGCAACATGCGATAGTTTGTAAAAAAAAGCAAGATGACCAGGACGGTGGCACCATTGGAAGACGTAGGTGCCACGACCACCCTGCCGAGGGGAGCCACCACCGGCCGTTGATGGGGTCTGACATCCGCCTCTTTTACGGCCACGACCTCAGCCATCTGTCCGAACACTTGTTGACTAGTAGAAAAAAGGAGGGGGTATTGGTCCAGATGTAGACGAGCGAGCTTTGAGTGAAAATTCTAAAGCATCAGTATCAGCAATAATAGTATATAAATGAGGTAAATGATCGTTCACCATTTGAGTAGATGAAAACTGTGACAGGTTATCATTCAAGCCACAACAAAACACAACAACAATATCGTCATCATTAAGAGGATGACCAGGAACACGCAATTCATCAAGAATTTCCTTAAAACGAGAGTAATAATCCCGAACAGACTAATCATCTTGACAAATGTCATACAAACGATAATAGAGATAAATGTAATGAGCACGAGAATTATTATGATATTTAGTGGCAAAGCATCCCAAACCTGAGCAACAGTGACCATACCGTCAACTACTGACATTGCAGAAAGAGTCAGGGATGAAAAAAAGTGGCTTGGACTAGTTGATCTATCTGAATCATAGCATCATGAGTAGCGGCAACCACAAAAACCTTATCATTGGGTTCCTAGGAAACCGAGCTTGCAGGAGCAGTGGGATATTTGAACGAACCATCAACATAACCAATCAATTTGGCAGTTCATAAAAAAAGTATTCTGAGTATGCCAGTGAGGGTAGTTGGAACCATCAAGCTTGATGGTGATGTAGTTTATCAATGATGGAAGCGTAATGGCCGTCATCTGGAATACGCAAGAACATATCCAAGCACATAAGAAAAATTAAATTGCACTAAACACACCGCAAGCTTGTGGATGACAATGGATGACAGATTTAACGATTGTGCGTGGATGGAGCAGCGGGAACGACAGAGATCAGCGGCGCGTGTGATCGGTAGAGGAGGTGCGTGAGATCACATGCAGTGGTGTCGGCTGGTTCCGATTGGTGATCACCCGTGAGCAGGGGAGCAGTGGCGGAGAACTGCAAAAATAAGGCGGGTGGACGCGACCTTTGATCGGAAAGTTTAGGGATAAATTTTAGAAATTTTGGAAAAAACCAGAGAATATTTAGATAATTCTGATTGATAACATGGTAGATTGTAAAATCCACAATTAATTGATGCTGATATATACAATGACTACAAAGGACATACAAAGTAGAAACAAATATGGAACAAAATATATACAAAACCAATCAATATGGGTATACCTTTCTTATCCTTATTCTAATTGATTTACATCTCTATTATACCTAAAAGTGAGTCAGCACAAAATAAACAGTCAAAAAGACAAAGTGTGCTCTATGTAGTGAAACTGAGATAGTTTTTTTTAAAGTTTTTTAAAATAAAAAATACTATGTTTGGAACCATATGATTAGGTTTTTTACACGTTGAAATGTGAGAAGGGAATTGAGGGAAGAGAATAAAAGTTTAATGAGTGATTGCAAATGATTCACTTTTTTTTCTTGCCATAAAAGAAAATATATAAAATTGATAAGTGTGTCAAATTTAAGAAAATCAAGGAAGTATAACTTATATTTTAATGTAAAATACCAATATAACCCTATATAGTTTCGAAAGTGTCAATATAACCCTCAAGTTTTTCAAAGTAGAAAAACAACACTATGAATTTAATGAAAGTACCAATATAACCCTCAGGAACCATGTTCGGCGTTGACCATGACAAGGTCGACGTTGACTAGAGTCAAAATGACAAAAATGCCATCGACTAAAATCTAAATTTCGAAGAATTATTTTCCCTTACCGCCACCACCATGCCCTGACCAAAAGTTCAGACCCGTTCCTTCCTCAACTCCACCCTATCCACCCATTTATCCTTTTCTAACCCAGACCCATCGGTAAAACCCCAAACCTCACCACCGAAACCCCAACTCTGCCACTTCCGCCCAACTCTCCCGTTTCTTCCTCATTCACCATTTTCTAACCCCAGACCAACATGCAAAACTCCAAACCTCATCACTTAAACCCTAACTCTTCCACCTCCGTCCAAATCCTCCGTTTCTTTCCCATTCACCCCTTTCTAACCTCAGACCCACCAACAAAACCCCAAACCTCACCACCGAAACCTCAACTCTGCCACCTCCGCCCAACTTCTTTGTTTCTTCCCCACTCACCCTTTTCTAACCCAGACCCACCCATAAAACCCCAAACCTCACCACTAAAACTCAGACCCACCACCTCGATTGGGGACAACAATCGCGAGCGGTGACGCCGCTTGAACAACCACTACCGCAAACTAAGGTTAATGTAACACTTTAAAAGTGTTGTTTTAGGTGCTAATAATACTAATTTGAACTTATTGCAAAACTGTCACAAGTATTACCATAGGTGATGTTGCATTATATCTAACGCGAAACTTTTCTAGATTCAAGTAACACTTTTTAAGATTTAGGTAACACTTTTCAAAGGTTTAAGTAACAGTTTAAAAGTTATTGTAACATTTTAATAAGTGTTGCAGGAAAAGTGTTAAAATAACTCTAATTTATAGTAGTGAGCGGTCGTGAACAACGCAAAACCCTAGAACCACCGCCCCAAATCTCCCCCTCAACTGGGATTAATGGTCGCAAATAGCGGCGTTGCTCAATCGCAAACAACAACGAGAAGAAGAAGGTGAAGAAGAAGAGGGTGGAGGTGGAGGCGGCGTGGCAGTAGTGAAGATGAGGACAGGAGAACGAGAAAAATATAGTAAGGATGAGAACGGGAGAACAAGAGAAGAAGGTGAGAACGGGAGAATTCGTTGAGGGTGGAGAATGACGGAGAATTGTTGAGGGTGGGCGGTTAGGGTTTAGGAGAAGAAGAAGAAGTAGGAGCATGATAGTCATTTCAGCCTTTTCATTTTTTAAGAGGGCAAAAGAGTAATTTTATTGAATTCAGGCTAAAATTTATCGGAATTGTTAATTTTGCACTTTTACTGATTATCTTGGGCCATATTAATACTTTCAAATGTCATAGGATTATTTTGACACTTATGTCATTTATGTAGGGTTATATTAACATTTTTCTCATATTTTCATAAGTTCTACATTATGTATCTATATTCATAATATTAACAATTACATAATTTTATGCATGATGCAACATTATAAAGTATAGTATTTCACAGATATTGTACCATCTCATCGTTAAAAATAGAAAAAAGTGCTTTTATAATTCTACATAATTGACATGAGTGTCAATATAACCTTCCAGTGTTTGAAAGTGTAAATATAACCCTACCTAGTTGACATGAGTGCAAAATTACCCATTTGACCAATTTTAGACAGAATAATGTGAAACTACTATTTTACCCTTCTGATTTTGTTGTTAAAATTGTGAATTGACTTTGATGCCATTCCTTAACCCTAATTTTCTCCAACCCATTCTCCTATTTCTCCTCTTTCTTCTTACCATTCTCATCTTTCTCCTCTTTTCTTCCGCCATAACTTCTCTCCACCGACGCCATTTCTACCACCCTTTTCTCCATTTCTCCCCTTCACTCGTTTGTCGCCGTTGTTCGTTCACTGGTCATTCAATCATCATGTTGCATTGGCCATTCAATCGCGTCATCGGCCGAGGTGTAATCACGTCGCGTCACTCATCGTGGTTGTGGCTTTAGGGGGTGGGGTGGTGGCTTTAGGGAGAGAGTGTGGGGGTGGTGGCGGGGCTGGGGTTTCACGGCAGCGGTGAGGATCGGGGCTAGGGCTAGAGTTTCTTGGCGGCGGCGGGGCTAGGGCTGGGGTTTCTCGGCGAAGGCGGGGCTAGGGTTGGGGTTGGTGGCGATAGGTGGCGGGTGTGGGTGAGCAGCGGTGGGGCTAGGGTTTAGGGTTTCACGGTCGGTGGGAGAGGTGGTGGTGACGATGGCGGAGGAGTTGGGGTGAGGGTGGCGGTTAGATTAATTTCCCGGCGGTGACTGTGGGTGGTTAGGCTGGTGGAGGGGCTGGCCGGAGGGGAGGTGGTGACGGCGGCGGCGGCAACCTGGTTGTGTGGTGGTGGTATGAGGGAAAAATTATCCTAACACTTTTAAGTATTATAGGCCAAATGGAAATTTAGGAATTTTAGTCATTTTATGTTCGGTCAACGCCGGAAATGGTGTCCTAGGGTTATTAGCACTTAGATCAACTAGGTAGGATTATTTTTACATTAAAAATTATCTGAGGGTTACATTGATATTTACTCAAATAGGTAGAGTTATATTAGTATATATCCTTAAAAATATGTTTAAGTATTGTACTCTCTCCTCTTCACTAACATTGTCTCACTTGCCTTTAGCACTTGGATTTAGGAAGGTGGAATTAGTTGTTGAAAATGCATTGAAATGGTAAAAGGTAAATTGTGTGGATGAAAATAACATAGAATTTGCCAAAAATGGAAATAAGCCAATATAAAAAAATTATCCCAAAAAGAAAAGTGAGTCTATGTTAAAAAATCGGAGGGAGTATAAAAAATGATATTGTATGACTTTTTCTAGAACGAAGTGACTTTCATGTTGATCCTCAGGAAAATGGAGTTCTTTATTAACCTTAAAGAATGTTTCTTTTTTGTTGTTGTCATCATCATTTCATCAACCTGTATGTTTTTGTCTAATTATTTTACTATTAACACACTTATCTTGTAAGAATATTGCTATTTTATTGATGATAATACCCGTATCGATGCAAGGATTTATGATCGAAAATAATTAATACAGTATAATTTATAATTTAATTATATTTATATGTGAGAATTGTACACTATGCAGTAGAATGAATTTATCCATATCACCATATAATAGAGATTGTTTATTTTCTGGATGGTGCTGTCAATCGGGGATATTGAAGTCATTTTGACTAACCTAAACCCAAGATGTCTAAAAATAACATACTAATATTATAATATGTAACTGATTTATTATTTACTATATATAATCAATCATAAATTATACTAATATTATAATATGTTACTGATTTTATTATTTAACCCAAGCACCATATAATAGAGATTGTTTGTTTTCTGGATGGTGCTGTCAACCGGGGATATTGAAATCATTTTTACTAACTTAAACCCAAGTTTTCTAAAAATAACATACCAATATTATAATATGTTACCGATTTATCCTTTACTATATATAATCAATCATAAATTATACTAATATTATAATATGTTACTGATTTTAATTAATTACTATATATAATCAATCATAACTTTTAAAATATATAACTTCTTAAGATGTAATTAAAACAATAAATATCTCATTGTACTATATATATCACAAATTTAAAGAAACACATAATCTGAAATAACAAAATGTTTGGATTTTTTATACACTAATAGAGTACTTTTAATAGAAATATGTATACATATTACTTATTTATTATTTTATACATGACAACGTCTACATATGTATACTTTTATACATTGATAGAGTACTTTTGATAGAAATATGTATGCATAAAATATGATAGTTAAATGCAAAGGTTAGTGTAAAATTTAAGTTATGTACAACGTATAAGTAAAATAAATGGACAAATTTTTATTAAAATAAATTTGAACAATGCATTGAAAAAGGATAAATAGTTGTTAGCATTCAGTGTTAAAGGCAATTATGACAGTAATAATGATTTAAATTTTTATTAGAATTAAATCAACTCTCAACTTCAATAATATTGATGAAATTTTGTTATAAATAAAATCTAATTTAAAATCATAATAATGTATGGACATTTTAATAATTAAATAATGAGCCAGTCTCTTGAAAGACGGTCTTTCATAAGTCATGGAAAGACCAAAGTTTAAAGTGTAAATTAGAATAAATGTAGATAAATTTTTTGGATTGCATGAATTGAGTTAGAAACTTTATAACTACTACACGTTGCATAGTAAATTTTAAATATTGCAACTAAGACCTTTAACCTTTTATTATTCTTGTTAAACCCCATCTTTCCAAAAACTTTGCCTTAAATAATTATAATCTTGGAACAAACATTTTCAAAAATCACAACAATTCAAATTTAAAAACAAAATCATATTATTATATGCTAATTACATGAATGGTTATTATTATCTTATTGAACATAAAATTAAATAAGATTTATAAAAATAATTTAAAGTTAAAATTCCAACAATTTTTTTGAGGTATTGCATGCAAAACCTTTGACTTAAAAGATTTTATTTTAGAAATTATTTATTCACTTTTAACTAAAATAATTTTTTTGTTTGAAATGTTATTGATGTTTAAATAAATTGTAGTTATATTGACCTTTAAATAAAAAAAAATTATTTGCAATGTTATTGACATTTTAATGTATAAAATGTTCAATATAATGTAGTTACTTTTGATTGATTATCATCTAAATTATGGGTATGATTTTTTTAATAGAAAGTTTGGGAAAGGTTGCTATGGTATGAGAAAAGCAAACGTGCAATTTTATTGCTAAACTTGATATTTCAAATTTGACATTTCAACGTGCAATAAAATGCTATGTCATTTAGATGAGAAAAGCAACCATTCCCAAAAAATAACTCTTACTACTAAATGAATTTGAATAGGTTACTTTTGTTTTGTACTTTGATTCTCAAAAGTTTGGGCTATTCAAATACTTAGATTACTGTGTAAAATTTAATGTACTATTGACTTTTCTTATCAATAATAATTTCTTGGTTGAAGTAATTTTTACTCCATTCACTTTTCAAGAAATACATTGAAAATCTAATATTGTAACATTTTAAATAGAACTTTTATTTATAATAATATTTTGAAAGGCTGACGTGGCAAGCATTGGAGTGCCACTTGTCAAAATGATTGCCTCTTTTAATTATATTTATAGATTTGTTTTATTTATAAATAAGGAAATTAAATCACCACCGAGAACTATTTCTATCCACAGCTTTGACCAATCTGTCAGTTTCTTCCTTCCTTCCTACTTCAATAATACAGCATAAGATAACGGAGAGAGTATTCAAATTTCAATCGCTAGTAAAGAATTTTTTAAAATTATTATTTTCAACCACACATTTTTACCATGTCACAACCACATGATTATTTTCATCCACGCTTTTTCACCAATCCGTCAATTCACTTATCAACTTCAATCATTCTTTTTTTCCCTGCATAAAATACATGACTAAAAACACGGTGCTAATAAGAGAACAGATGGAGTATTCACACTTGACAAGAGACTTAGCCCGTCCAGTTCAGCTTATTCCAGCTTCAATAATCTCAATTCAATTTTCCCCCCAATTTTGTTCATCCCTTCTCAACTCTTCTCAGTTCTTCTCAAACAATCTCAGCTCCAATCAACTCAACTTAGCTCTTCTCAGCTATTCTTAACCATTCTCAACTCTTCTGAGTTCTTCTCAACTATTCTCAAATCTTCTCAACTATTCTCAACTCAGCTCTAATAATTTCAGATTGTTTACTTTTAACTCCATTCAAATATTTTTAATTTAGAGAGTTCTTTAATCTATTTTGAATCAGAAATTTATAATAAATGTTGTTCATATTTGAATGTATAAATTATTATAATTCATATTACTTGAAACTCTTAGGATTCGAATTATATGATTACATAATAATATTTATACTATGCATTAAATTTTAAATAAATTGTTTAATTAACATGCGATTATTTATATCATGATTTATTATAAATTATTATTTAATTAGTATATTAATATGTAATGTAATTAAATAACTGATTATATTTAACATATTTGCCATTAACATACTTCCCCTCATTCTCTATTTGTGGCACCATAAGTATATGTGTTTGGATTTATGTGAAGAAAATGAGTGGATGAAATTGAATGTATAAAGTAAAAAGTAGAATGAGTGGATAAAATTGAAAGAATCTTGCTAAAACTGGAAAGTGTGTCATTTAAAAATATATCTCAATAAGGTAAGTGTGCCACAAATAGATAAACAGAGAGAGCATTATATTTTTAATTATATTTTTAAAATATCCTAAAATTTTGAAATCTTAATATAAAAATTATTTAATTAATTCTCACTTGGGTCTTTAAATTTTAACTATGAATTTTACAAGGATTGAATGTGGTAAAAAGTACAATGTAAATAATGAGAAAAATAGATTATTATTATAGATATATTATATCTAAATTATTAATTAGTGTTCTAAATTATGGAAGCATACATCTTCTGCATAGTAGTATCAATATTGTATTCGTTTACATTCATACCACCAAAACTGATGTGCGTAGAACATCTCTAATACTAGGATGATGTATTTTATAGGTTGAATTATTTTACGCTTATGTATTTGGAGTTGTTTGGTTTTAAAAACTTTGTTCTCCAACCTTAAATTTGTAGTTCCGTGTTTGTTATTTCCTACAAACATTTAATAAATAATTTTAATATATTTGTGACCCTAAGTTTGTAGTTTTGCGTTCCTTATTTACTAAAAATATTTCATAAATAATTTTAATATTTTTTTATAATCGTCATACTCCCTCCGTCCCAGCCTATTTTGCATAAAACATTTTTTTAGTCAAAGATGCTGAACTTTGACCACATATTTGAATACGTATATATATGAACAATAATTTTATCGTATGAGATATGGTTAGATTCGCCGTAACACATAGTTTATAAATATAATTTGTTTGTTCTCCGGTTATTGTCCATAACTACACATATTTACAATCAAACGTGTTTATTGGAGATCGTTAAAAAATTATCTGCAGAATAAGCTGGGACGGAGGGAGTATTATTAATAATCGTATACATTATATTTGTGAAATATATTTCAATTCACTTCAAACTCGATAACGTCAGAGTTCTAATTCTATAATTACATCATATATTAAATTTTTAAATAAATAATTTAATTCACGTACACTATTATGTAATCATAATTAATTATTAATGTGTAATATAATTTAACCGTTATCTTTTTAAATTATTTTTGTTCAATTAAGTTTAATTCAGTTCAGTTCAGTTTGATTCAGTTTATTTCAATTTGATTCGGTTCGTTTCAGTTTGATTCATTCCTGTTCGGCTAGACTAAGTCCACTTCAGTTTGCTTCGGTTCCGTTTAACTAGTGTGATTCATTTCACTTCAGCTTTATTCAGTTGGGTTTATTTTGATGCAGTTCGATCCATTTTTATTCAATTTAGTTCAGTTTGATGCAGTTCAGTTTAGTTTGATTCAGTTTGGCTCATTTATTTCAGTTCAGTTTAGTTTAATTCAGTCAATTTAATTTATTTTAGTTCAATTTAACTCAATTAAGTTCAATTCAACTCTTCTCAGCTCTTCTCAGTTAATCTCAGCTCCAATCAACTCAACTCTTCTCAGCTCTTCTCAACTCCAAAAAATTAATCTCAGCTCAATTCATACCCATTTCAGCTGAACTGGACATGGCCTTATACACATACTCCCCCGTCCCCATTTAAACTCCTGAATTATTTTTTCACGGTCTTCAATGAGCATGTTTGACCGTAAATATTTCTAGTTGTATATAATAATGCCACATAAAAAATTAATATTTAGAAAATAGATGTTAAGACAAATCTAACGATATGTCACATGATATATTTATTGTTTA
>JAULKK010290474.1:0-13419 GCA_032355705.1 Rubia peregrina
TTTCAGTAACTACTAATCAACCCACATAATTTCATTAACTTTCACCCAAAGTCCCTAAAACATAAATTAAGGCTATGTGAAGGCTATGAAACATCGGTACCTCTTTACTTACCTGGAAACATCAAACATGAAAATCATCAAAGCCTTAATGGTGTTCGTGTTGGTAAGCAAAAAATTTATGCACGAATCTTTAGGCACTGGAGGGAATCTGATGACTTACTCAAAGAAGAGATCAAGGATTCTTTTAATAGTTCCAGAGCTCACCAACTCCATCCCAGCAACTTCATTTCCAGTTTTTAGTAACACAGCAATGAATTCTACAATCTGCAATAATGCCAATAGCATAACAAAACCTGAAGTCTGGAACAATAAACAGCACGGTCGGAGCAACAATTAAATATCCGGAATGGAAAAAAAAGAACAACAAAATATATTTATGCTACCAGTAATTATATTTGTTCAGAAACTCGGCATCAAATAGAAAAATTCCAGTGAATCTAACCTTAAATTTGCAGTATCATGTCTATTCAGCATCTCCCATTCTTCTTTTTCTAGGCTTTCCCTAAGAGAAGCAAAACTATGCTATCCAATAGAGGTCATGTAACTAACTCTAAGAGAAGCAACTAAAATAAACAAACTCACCAGCTAATGGTTAGTGTTGCATACAACTTCAAAAGGCATGTGTGACTGTACAAGAAACATCAGTGGATACTAGACAACCGCTACTTCATGTGATGTCTTTCTTTCCCTAATTAATCCAGAGCATCATCTGAGACCTCCTCCACGGGAGCTTCAAAGGCATCAATCTCATCAAAATAAGCCTTCTGCTGCTTAACAAACTCTATCGACAACAAACTCTGCTGCTTAACAAACTCTATCGACAACAAACTCTGCTGCTTAACCTCGTCAAAATAATGCACTGACAGTAAACTCTCTCACCAACTAAAGCAGAACTGTGCATAGGGGGGAATTATGTTTTCTTCTGGCTAGAAAATCAGAACAAACTAAAGATCCACAATTGTTTTACAGGAGAAACGATTGTATGCAGAATGCTTAGCTATGTAAAACCAAAGAGGAATCTAAATTAACTATAAAAATGCTTAACTGAATTCAAAATAAAGAAGAAGTTTCCCTGAAGAGGTGGAAATGAAACGGTCGTATTCATTATTGAAAATATTATGGCATACAAAACATAAAAAGTCTGCAAGAATTCAATGCTTATTAGTAGCTACACTCTTACATCAGGAACAAGTGAGGGACCATCAAAGTTAGCCTCGACGAATTTCAGCAGATCTAGGGACTCCCCTGTCACTTCATTATTGTGCTCTAGTGAAGGCACCTGATTAGCATTAGAGGGTCAAAATAAGGTCCCTTTTTTTCCAAAAGTTCATCGAAAAATGTAAGATTACAACATTGCAACATAATGTTAGCATGAATTGGACCTTGTTTGCAGGGTAAACTTTCTCCTTGTACCAAGCTGGCCTATTGTGGAGGTTAAGTGGAACCAATTTGATCTTATCTTGCAAACCCTGCCCCAGAAAAGAACACAGACACGAAGCTTAGGAAACAACAGAGGTTACTAACAAACTACATCAAAGATTCAAAATCAATACTTTCTAACAAGTGTTTTCAAATGTTCCCTCACCAACCTTAAAGTTCCTTTCAATCCACGCACGCTGGGCATACATGCATATATAGGCAATATACAACCTGCAAACAGTTACAGAATGCACAAAGATCAACAATTATCATGCTTGTATGAATTCTAATTACTGAAGATACACCATTTGTCTCAGATAAATAAAGATACCAGAAGGTTCTGATCCAATAAAATCAACCAAAAATTATTCATGAGCTGAAGAAAAAAATGCTTACTTGGTAGTCCCATAAAAAAGGCCAGACTGTTCTGAAGAAGAATCAAGAGAATGTGGACGAGCCTCTATCACACTGATCACAAAAATCCCACTTCAAATCATCAAAAAAGAGCACCAAATAGACATTTTAAAAACAACAGCTTTTCGGATTGTTCACTTTGGAGATTACCTGACATCCATTGATGTTAAG
This sequence comes from Rubia peregrina, assembly GCA_032355705.1. NCBI lineage: Eukaryota > Viridiplantae > Streptophyta > Magnoliopsida > Gentianales > Rubiaceae > Rubia > Rubia peregrina. The sequence goes on from JAULKK010290474.1 coordinate 2,065, forward strand.
AAAAGTCGGAAAAATTTATGAGCTTGAAATCAAGAAATGCTGATTTTGAAAAAGCAAATGCATTAGTATCTGCATTAAATAGGTTGGGTAGTGGCAGAATAACGTGCGTCATTGCTGATGAAATGAGGAACTTCAAAATAAAATGTACCTTGCCATGATACCTTGGCTTCAATAGTATCTCATCTGTTCCATCAACTGCAGATTTCACTCCATTACTTTTCCTCAAAGCTTGCTCCTAACAAATGTTTTGCTCCATTTATTTAAGAGAAACTGGGTGTACATCTGGAAGTCTTTTACCTGCCAAATAAGTTCAAGCGTAATTTTTAAGAACAATTTGTAATAACTTGTAGACACCAAAACAGAATTTATACCAGGTGTCAATAAATGATGTAATAGCCCAGAACCTACATTTCCAATTACATAAGCAGCAAGTGTCTTTGCCATGTAATTGTGCATCATTATTGTTGTTGTTCAAAGTCTTTAATAACTACAAATACATAAATTACAAGTAAAAAAACTTGCACTACTCTTAGAACAACCTGTTGCGAGAAGAAAGACTATACATGGACCTCAAACAGTAAACTGAGTCTCTTGAAATGAAATAAATCGGAAATCTTCCATCTTACTTAAAAGGTAAGATAAAATATCACTCTCTAAGTAATCACTCAGCAAAGGAAAGAATCCAAATTATCACAATTGGCATAGGCATAGCCATGGAAGAGTTACTATGTTCCTACTACTAGTACTATGTTAGCCTTACAATCCACAAGTTATAATACTTACTCCGTCCCATACTAAGGTTTCTAAATTGATTGTGGAACTCATCCATCTCGTCACATATTGAAAGGATCCAGGGTATGTACGAAAAGAGAATAATAATACCTTCAGTCTTCTGCAACTTATTGTTGAAGTACATTTAGTTGAAAACTACACTGCCAGTCCTCAACCTAGATTCTACAACAATAAAATCCAGATATTTATATTTGACTCAGATGATATAAGAAAAATAATATAGAATATTAGAGCTACGGTCCAGAAGTAGCATATCAAGTAAGAAGCTCTAAGTAGATGACCAAATGTGAAGCAAAAGTTATGAGAGTAAATTAGAAGAGAAGATGTCATAACAAGAAACTCAAAGCAGGGACATAATCATGCAGAACAAACATTCTCAAAAGATCTTATTCACCTAATGAACAAAAGCAAATGTCCTCATGTTCTGCCAATTGAGCTCCACTCGAAATATTCATAATCTTTGCATAGCTATAATTATACGTGTGTCATTTACAGATTCAACAACCTAATATTAGGACCTTAAATAGATGATTCTCCACGAGGAAGAAATTTGGCATCCACAACATGGCCAAATTCATAGTCAGATCGCAACCTCTCAGCCAAAGTTGTAAAGCTGTTAAACTTCTCTCCACAAAACTCAGAGAAAACTCCGACCTGAAGAATCACAGATAATCAAAGAGATGAGTCTCATCATAGAATACCAACTTGACATGATAAGGAAAAAATAGCTGAGGAAATGAGGAATATAACCTACAATAATATGGTAATAGAAAATATGAATTAAAAAAAATATGAAGGTTGAATAATGTCAGAATTTTTGTGATGTGTGTGAAGTATGGGTGTTTCAAAACTCACCATCCCAACATGAAATCAAAGCCTCTTTGCCTTGCACTAATGCCATCCTTTCTATTTTAACGAGGAACAAATCAATCCGAAACTAGGTTTATTCCTATCTCTCCCTTTTGATCTTCCTGTACAAACAAACATTTATCTTTCAATAAGCATATGCTGATTTATAAGCACTGGAGAAATTTGTAGAAAAGGTGAAGAATCACTAATTTGAAACAGATATGAAACTAAACAAGCATTTTTAAGACAGCAAAATGAAAATTTTAGCTTCCAATTAATTGTGGGAAGAGTTAAAATTACTCGATATTTTTTCCTGTACATATAATTTAACAGTTGTTGCACGAGCAAGAAGAATGTTGTGAGCAACAATATAAGGCTTGGTTGAAGAGTTCCCGGCTAGACAAACAACTAATACACAAGCAAAGCAATTTCCAGAAGCCATCAATCCTTAGTCATAGCGGTTAACAATGACGACATATGGCTCGTTAAAAGTCATCTAATGCTTTCATCGAGTTTCGCAAAGTCCAGATAAATATCTCTGCACGATCGTTTCATTAAGCTAATTATAATTTATTAATCATCAAACTGAAACTTTTAGAGCATTAATATGCTTACACTACATGGACAAAGAAGACAACCGTACTCATCTTCAAGTTCTTGTGGCAAATTCTAATGGTAAATCGTCATAAAAGAGTCTATTCCAAAATAATCAAAACTGAGAGTTGTAATCATTGAATGTTACTAAAAGAAATAAGTTAATTGGAAAAAAACAATTGAATGATAGTAACTATTCACATTTACTGTAGGTATGAGTATATATGATTATAAAAATAATATACACAGATAACTCTAAAAAAAGAAAAGGTTTCAGGAATATAACCTACAAATACACATTCTCGGTGAGCTAAGTGATCTTATCAGATGCTCTGCACTAGTTTTCTTACTACATACTCCGTTTTCTGCATATCATTCATGAAGCATACTAGCCAAAATTTTGCAACTAAGAGTTTGTAGCATAATGAAGCAGAAGTCGTTCAAATGAACCACAAACTCATAAACTAAAAATTGTTCAAATTTTGCTAAATCTAACTCATTAACTAAAAATTACTCTAACTCTTCAAATTTTGCTAACGAAGCAGAAATGCACGAACAAATTCCTAAACACAACAGATTAAACACAGAACATCACTAATCAGCTTCAAAATTTTTGCTAACGAAGCAGAAATGCACGAACAAATTCCTAAACACAACAGATTAAACACAGACCATCACTAATCAGCTTCGAATGAACTACCGTTTAAATTCTCGCAGTAATACCTGAGGTGATGCGAGAATCGATGCCGAGAACACCACCACCGTTGTAAGTTACCCCAATGATAGTGGTCCCGATGGACACGCCCGAACTAGAACCGCTCATAGCGTCAATCTCTCAACTGTTAACTACAGAACACAAGCTATGGTTAGGGTTTCCATTTCTCTTCAATTCGTCCACTCCTAAACTTCGAATTTGTCAAAACACGAGAGAACTAACCTGTGCGAGTGCCTGGAGGGTGTAGCTAGTACTACGAGCGAATTGATGGCGGATTCAAGTAAACGGTGTCGACGGCGGTGGCGGTTATTTTTCCGATCTGAAAACGGTTGTTGACCTTGGTGGCAATTTGTTCGGACTTAATTCTACTGTGATCATGAAGAATTAAATAACTTATATAGTATTTTATATAATGGTCCCTCCACTTTGAAGATTTTTGGAATATAAACGAAAACATTGGCATAACAAGATTCACGATTTAATTAAATCAGAGTGGTTATTGACAAAGTGTTTCTCCCTCTGTCCCTCTATCTGTGTCTTACTTCACAATTCATTAGTAAAATTAATGCAATTTGCATTGGAAAAAAAACTATAAACGTACAAATGTAAAAATTATCGTATGATATATTGCTAGATTCATAGTAACTTATATTTTTAGATTATCTAATTTTTATAATTTATTTTTATACATAATTTAAGATATTAATAAAATCGTCAATGAATAGTGAAAAAAGAAGAGATGAGACAGTTATAGAGGGACGGAGAGAGTAGGAAAGAATAAGCATAAAAAAAGTCTTAAGGGTAATACTCTGCAAGTGAAACATTTGAATTTTGATTATAAAGTACATGTTTAGATTAAAACATATAAATTATAATATTTAATGTTTCCAACCAAAAGTCAAATAGTTGTGTGAGTCTACGTACCAAAGTAGCTTGTGTCCGAATTTGACCCAAATTATAATTGTTTTAATTCGCGAATTTTTTATTTTTATGGTAAAATTGCACCCGAGTCTCTCATCTTTCCATACCTTATCGAAAGATTGTCTTTCAAGAGACAAACTCGTGGTTATTTAGCTATATAAAAAGTAATAATTGAAATATAAATGATAGATGTGTCATCTTGTGCATTTACATTACTACAAAGACTCAATATTATAATTAGTTGGAGTATTGATTGTATGCCTACATTTTCAAATATTCTAAGATTTATTATTTTCTTTTTCATTCCAAAGCAAATAGATAATACATATACATGTAGAGTAAATGATACGGATACTCTCGATTTAGGAAAGAAAACAAATAATTAGTATTGTAATGTGTTTTGCAATGAAAAGTTTATGAATTTTTCTTTAGGTTTATGTAGCGGGCTGAAATAGCAATTGTTTCGGAAGTTATGCACAAATAAATGAAATGTTTCCAGATTTCCAGGTTTCATGTAGCAAAACCACTAAGTGAACAAAATAAAGAATTGAGTTTCACTACATAAAAAGACTGTTGTCGGTCGCTCAATCTTCAAGCACTAACTGTAAAATGATACTAGCAATTTGTGACATCTTAAAACTTCATAAATTTATTGATACCATAAGATGTAGTAATTTTAATGATATTTAGAAGCGTCATAAAATGTTATGACATGAATTGATGTCACAATTTTATTTTGTGACACGTACACCTGTCACTAAAATTTAGTGACAAGTTAAGATGTAATAAAAATTGTGACACTTCCTTACCTGTCACAAAAATTGCGTCACTTCTAGACTCTTTTTTTGTAGTGCATAAAGAAGCTTGATTCCAAAGAGATGAATCTATGAATCTTATGCCACCCACTCCCTCACTTTTGCACATTGCAACTCAAGAAGCAAGTGCAAAGTACTCATCGCCTGAACTCTTATTCCAAAGGAAATTATTGCACATTTTTGAACATCCCAGCCCAGAAACCTGCAATACTCAACAAAATAGTGTAAATAAGTTGTGCTAATCTTGCATATGACAATTTTTTGAATCCCAACTGTACAGTCTTTTACTTATCTTGTCCAATATAATGGCACCACTTCTTGCTCCCACCTATACGTTGACAGTGGAAACACCGGCTATTTCATGGGACAACTTCCTTTTTGAATATTCATGATCCCAGCCAAAACATCTTGTTCCATATCATCCAAAGTTGAGAAGTACATAATATATTATAGTTCATTAACAGCCAAGCATGTGGTACTTTTAAAATCATCTAATTCCTCCCTTTAAATGTTTCTCACTAGCTTCACAAAAGATCAAGATATCATCAATAAACAGTAAATTGTTAATCCCCACCTTCCACACCTTTGATGATATCCTATCCTTCCAATTTTAAATCTCCTACACACACTAGTAGAGAGCCTTTTTTGAAAGGAAACAAGGGAAAGCGGTTCTCTGAAAACTGCCTTCAAAAGATATTTTTGAGTTCAGAATAAAGAATTCGGAGTAAGGGAGGCATTATATGATTTTGAAAGTACCACATGCTTGGCTGTTAATGAACTAGAATACATTATGTACTTCTCAGCTCTGAATATAGTAACCATACTTAACCCTTTAATTAGGGTTAAGTAAAGGTAGTTCAAGGTATAACCGCCTTTAATTGGGGTTAATTAAAGGCAATTATGCCAAACCAACTTTAAATATGACACTTTACAAACTTGAAATTGAGGGGCGAATTCCTTTACGATATCAGAAATCATTTGGTGACTATAGAACAAATAGGACATACAATTTTTGAATCCGTAAACTATTTGGCTTTGTTTTTCCAATCTTGGAAAATTCTTTATCGTGGCTTAATGAATATGGAAAACCTTTACGAGTTCGAAATGGCCTTCATTTATTTTTTAAAAAATGGCCATTTAGCTCAAAATGCCACAAAACCCCACATCTTTCAAAGAATAAGCTCATTTACAACCTACTCATTGTTGAAGAAAAGCTTTTGTGTTTGGTAATTCATCATTTGGCATTGGAGAAGATTAGTTTTATCTAGTTATTGATTTTCTTGAAACAATATAGGGTGTATTTAATGCTTCATATATACCCATATTCATGTTTATGGTTTGAGATTTGGTTGGGGTATGATTATTGTTGAATGGATCCTCATGTGTTTCATTTTTAATTGACTTTAAGGAAAATGGATTGAGGTAAACTCATTGGTAATGATCTTAGGAAATCATTGAAGTACATGTCATTGGTTGAATATTTTATTGAGTTTGCATTTGAACATGCATCCAAAAATGGTTCTTCACTGGCACGATGCCCGTGTAAGGATTGTAGAAATGATGCGTATTTAGTGAGGAAGAAGTTACGGGAACATCTCATAATGAGAGGGTTCCTAACTAGTTACACTCGTTGGGTATGGAATGGGAAAGTTGTGGAAACCTCTCATTCTAATGAATTAGAGGACACGATGGTGGGTGATAAATTAGATGGCATCGTTGAGTTTGATGAAATTGTGGAAGATATTGCAAGGGATTTCAAAGGTAAATCAGAGTCGTTACAAGTATTGATCGACGACAAACCTTTGTACAATGGTTCGAAGAACTTGGTCTTGGGTGCGACTCTGTGGATAATGAACTTGAAGGAAAATTTTGGTTGAGTAGATGAGTCGGTGACCAAGGCTCTAGAGTTGTTAAGGGATTTGCTTCCCGAGGGTAATTTAATGCCCGATAGGTTGTATGCCACAAAAAAATACGTTACCCAATGAGATTGGAATTGCAAAAAATCCATGCATGCCTTAACAATTGTATTTTCTATAGAGGGGAAGTAGAAAAAGATCGAGAATCTTTTCGGGTATGCGGCGAGGCTCGGTACAAGTTGAAGAGAGGTGCGACTGAGGTGGGTGCGGAAGTTCCATTAAAATCAAAGAAGAAGACAACTACAAAAGTCTTATGGTACCTCCCAATTATTCCTCGGTTTAAGAAGCAGTATGCGTGTAGGAAAGATGCAAATTTGTTGCATTGGCATGCGGAAAGGGCCCGACCGACGGATGATGTGATAAGACACACTTCAGATGGCGAGCAATGGAAGAAAGTCGATACTCTATACCCCAAGTTTGGGAACGAGTCTCGGTATTTGAGATTAGAAGTGTGTACAGACGATTTGAATCCTTTTGGTAATGAGTAGCACACATAGCTCTTGACATGTTATGTTGGTAATATACAGCCTTCCTTCTTGATTGACCATGAAACGTAAGTATGTGTTGCTTTCTTTGATGATATCAAGTCCGAAGTAGTCGGGTAATAATAGCTCCTCTAGTGGAGAAATTATTGACTTTGTTTAATGATGGTGTTCGAGTGTATCAGGGTGAAGATTTCTTCACTATGAAAATGTTGTTATTTTTCCCAATTAATGATTTCTGGCATATGGGAATTCATCTGGGTATTCTGTGAAGGGTTGCTTAGCTTGTCCAGTTTGTGATAAGGACACCATTTTTTGTCAATTGAAACACGGTTGTAAGACCGTTTATCAGAGACACGGGTGTTTCTTCCCGAGGGGAATCCATGGCAGTTGGCGAAAAAGTTCTTCAATGGAAAAGTGGAGGCACGACCCTCCCCGGTGCCACGTTCAGGTACACATATTTATAAAAGTGTTAAGAATTTGCCAAATGACTTTGGCAAAAAGAAAATAAAAGCAGTCGTTGATGGTAGTTGGAAGAAATTCTCCATTTTTTAACCTACCTTATTGGGAACATTTGGATGTTAGACATTGTCTTGGCGTTATGCACATTGAGAAGAATGTGTGTGATTCTCTGGTTGGGACGTTGTTAAATACTCCTGGGAAGATAAAGAACAGATTGAAGGCTAGGTTAGATTTGGTTGATTTGGGTATTCTCAGGAATCTAGGGCCCGTGACTATCGGTGATGAATGTTATTTGCCCCTGCTTGCTATTCAATGTCGCAATCGGAGAAGAAATATTTCTGTGAGACCCTTAGTAGTGTGAAAGTGCCCGTTGCATACTCGTCCAACATTAGCAGTTTTGTGTTAGTCGAGGAGTTGAGGTTAGGTGGGTTGAAGTCACACGATTGTCACAACCTAATGCAGGAATTGAATGTCAATGCCATTCGATCTACATTTCCCTCTCATGTAAGATTGTGCATCATGAAGCTCTGTTTATTTTTCAAACCCATTTGTCGCAAAATTATTAGTGTATCAAAGTTGGATATGTTGCAAGTAATGATTATTGAAGTTTTGTGCCATATGGAAATGTATTTCCTTTCCTAATTTTTTGACATTATTGTCCATTTTATTGTCCACTTGGTAAGGGAGATAAAGTTACGTGCTCCTATTTTTTCTGATGGATGTACCCCTTCGAGTGGTACATGAAAATCTTCAAGAACTTTATGAAAAATTGGTATAGACCAGATGCTAGAATTGTGAAGCGATGCGTGACAAAAGAGGCCATTGAGTTTTGCACTGATTATATGAATGTAGTTGAATCAATAGGTGTTCTAATCGGTAGACACGAAGGGAGGTTGAAAGGTGTAGATGTGAGACATGGAAAACTATTTAATCTAAGTGTGGAAGATTTCTGAGCTGCCAATCTATATGTTCTGTGCAATCACAATGATGTAGTTCCATACACAGAGATTCATATGGATGCTATACGAGTGGGCCACCCTAATTTCAATGAGGCTCAGTTCTTCCAGTTGTATACCAGAACATTTGCGTCATGGTTGCGGGAATATGTTGATGCCGACGAACATCCTTCGAAGGTTAAATGGTTGGCTCGTAGACCATTTGGGACCGTTCTTCCATATGTCATCTATGACATCAATGGGTTTACTTTTTCCAAAAAATTAATGGATGAAAAGAGTGTCACTCAAAACAGTGAAGTGTCTATTGTCTCCGAAGCATTGCACATTGGAAGTGAGGGTGATGACAATCCGCAGTATGCCCTTAAGTGCTACTTTAGCCCAATTTTTTTTTTATATTTGGGAGCTTTACTATGTCATTATGTGTGTGCCGGTGTTTAAATGTCAGTGGGTCAATATCAAAAATGGGAAATACATCGAGGATTTGGGCTTCACCCTTGCCGATAGAAGTTGGGTTGGATGGAAGAAATCACGTTGCTTGAGGAGGATGATCAGAGTCTTCACAATTTCCTATGCCATAGTAACCACCATGATGAAGGAATGTGGATCGACGGTAAGGGAAAGATCACATGTAGAAAGAAAAATTCAAAGAAGGTGGTGATCAAGAAAAGGAAACATAAGTAGTAAGTTATCTGATATTAAATGTTGACTGGTAGCGTTTATAGAGTTTGTAAACTAGTAGGGACTTGTATGATGAAACCCTTTTTTTTATTAAATGCATTAAAATTTCCAAATGTGGAAATGAAATTCGGCTCTTCACGTCATAAGTTAAGACATTTTTCCGAGTCAAGAATTTTTTTTGGAAAAAAATGTGATTACAAATTTACTGAGTAGCGATGGAAAGGGGACACAAGCTCGGAAAGTAAATTCATGAGCTCAAAAATTTCATCGTACCTATTGGTGCATCACCAATGAATTATTTCCGAGCTCAGAAAGACGTCCTATCCAGTCAAATAAAAAGCAAGACAGCTTTTTGAGCTTGGAAAACTGTCTTTTGTTTAGGTCAGTTTCATACTACACTAACACTTTCACTAATAGGAAAACCTTTTGAATTACTGAATACATCCCTCAAACAAGTAACAGAAAAGAAAAATAAAATTCAACATCATTAACTTAGGGAATTAAAATACGTCCGCATCCTCAAACTATCCAAAAATGACAAGACATCCACATATTTTGTCTACTATCCTATCAGCGCTAGATTTTCCCCCCGTCAGCTTGTCCCACCCTGCACAACATTCATGCCTTCCATCACATGATCACCATCACCACCGTCATCATCTTCACTATTCGAGAAGACCGGTTCAAAGTTTGGAGGCTCTTCATCATCGCTCAACTCCAAATGGAGACCTTGTTCTTCCATGAACGTGACATGTTGGGAATGAGTGCGGGTTAATATATCTTGCATCTCGGTCATGTACGCATGTATGTAGTCAAAGTACTTGCTCAACCGAGCCTTCCAACTGCTGCTTGTACCTTTCATTCAATATTGAACAGTTAATTTTCATATCATACTTAATTGAAGTCTATAAAGTAAACAAATTATCTTTTACTGGAGCTAGATGACTCAACCATTCCTGCTTCCGCTTTGCGAGACCTCTTCACAAACTTAGCCTTCTGACCGGGTATTATACAAAAGCACCACTTGCCACTAAAGTCTTGTTGGAGCCCTTTGTGTTGGAACCAATTCTTGTCCTAGTATTCCATCCGAAGTGCTTTATCTATAGGAATCACGCCCACCTTCTTCAGCATGGCGGTTATCAAACCACCATAGAGAAGATCTTTCTTCTTTGACTGGGCGGTCTTCAACAGGAAAGAGATGATGGTGAAACCGAGGTTTATCTTTCTACTCTCCATGATGTAGTAAAATGCCATGAGGTTAGAAATAGTCAGCTCGCAAGTATGGCCACCAATTGGGAAAATATTAAGGCATATCCATTCATAGACGAGACACTATTCTACGATCAAGACACCAATATCAAAACTATTCACTTTCCCTGCACTAGAACCATGTCTTTTAAAATATTTCTTATCCATGACTATGGGACAAAGAGAAGTATTGTCACTTACGGCCAGCCAAACATGTGTGATAAATATCGAGGGGATCATTGGGATCACCGGACCTTAATTTCTCAGGGGAGGTGTAGAGGCAATCTAGGGCAGCGTTTATTGTATACAAAGTCACAGATATATATTTCCCATTGACCCTAGTTACATCTTGGTTATTATGAATTATCCCCAAATTAGCATAACACTGTATCACTTCATCAATGTGAACGGGCTCATCCATACACAAAAGCTTCTCTAAATGTTGGGTTTTGAAATGTGCTAGAAAATACTCTAATCCTAAACTTTCAACATCCAAATATAGTATAGCCTTAGAATTGATAACTTTTCTCTTCGAAAAATTAACATACCTTTGCTTGGCGGCTTCGTTGAAGAATTTTCTAGTTTCCCCAATCTCTGTGAAAGGGTGATGACTATGATCACTTGCGTTTGACCTAGGATACGAGCTCTTGTTGTGTTTCCTCCCTAATTCTAGAACTCCCCATTGATAGAAAATGGAGATTTTCTAGGATGATAGGGAAAATAGTCTAGACTACCTCCTAGAAGGATCCAAGCATTTACTATGGTTTTTTGGGAAGATGGAAGAGAATTATAGAGCATGCTTGGTTCACCTATAAATAGAGGTGTTGGAGAAGAGTTCATCATTCAATCTCATCCACTCCATTCCATAGCCACTTCTATTCCTTCTAGTGAGAGATCCACTCTTAGAGTGAGGAATTAGAGAGAAGT
>JAULKK010290484.1:0-13417 GCA_032355705.1 Rubia peregrina
TTCTCGTGCCATTGACTAGGTTTGGGCGAAATTCCTACTCAGTGAAAGATCCAATTTCCGCAAAATCAGAGTCTTCGCAAGGAGATTCATATCAATAGTGTTTGATATTAATGATGGTGTTATGATATCGAATTTTATGGTGTAATCCCTACGTCCCACTAAAATTTGCTTATTTACTTTTTCAAAGTCAAATTTTATAAACTTTGACCTTGAATTTTGACTGATATATATAATAAAAATATCATGTGAGATCTTGTTAGATTCTTTTTAACCTCTATTTCTATCTATCAATTTTTTATTCTGAATTATTATGTGTAGTTAGAGATATTAACGGTCAAACATGTTCATTGAAGACCGTAAAAAAGTAAATAAGCAATTTTTAGTGGGATTGAGGGAGATAAGATATTGTTATGATACTATAATGGTGTATATGATGATGTGGTCGCCCGTTATGGCCAGTCGAGTACCACCACTTAACTTTTTTAATATGTGCTAATATAACCTTGCACTTTTTACGACTTTGCTGATATAACCCTATCAGTTTTTGTAATGTGCTGATACAACTCTACCTGTTGCGACGGCGGTGCGGCAATGGTCCAACGGCTGTCCAGTGAACTATGAGGGTAAAATTATCCACTCAATTTCATATTTCCCCCCAAAGGGTATTTTGGTCAATTCACATAGAGTCAATGCTAGAAATTCAAGGTCAATGAAGGAAATGGGTTCTGAGAGTTATTAACTAGTTAGGGATGTTTTTGCACTAAAAATGCACTACAAATTATCTGGGGGTTATTTTAGTACTTACTCAAGTAGCTAGGGTTATATTGGTATACATCACCTAAAATCTAATTAAGCTAAAGTTTATTAAATTAAAATTTAATGAAGTGGACTGAAGGGAGCTAAACTGAAATTTAATTGAAAAGAACATAAATTTATAAAATATTAAATAAAAATAAAGTTGTATAATTGAACTATTTTCATAAAAAATGTACTTTCGTTTTATGAGTTTGACAAACTTTTTTCTTTTTGGTAAGATTTCTTCAATTTCATCCACTTATTTTTATTTGTTTCTTATTAAATTCAATTTCTTTCACTCATTTCATTCACGATAAATATGAGTATAAAAAACTACAGTGCCAATCCATATAAACTGATGGAGTAATTGTACACTAGATTGTGAGTCATTTAAAAAATATAACACCACTGTAATAGAGCTTGACACAATCCTTAAAACCGTCATTATTTTTACTATATTGAGTTCATTTAATCTGAAATGAATTGGAAAGCCTTCATTTTTTTTATAGTAGATAGAGTTCCTTTAATATGAACTGAATTGTAATAAATTAAGAAGAACAGTATCTAATCTCTCATGCATCATAAGTCTATGGTCATGAATTATAATAAAGAACAATATCTAAAATAAAGCACACATTGTGTTAGAGTAATTGTTGTAATACTGTATTTCAATGGAAAAGTAAAATCATGCTTGGATGATAGCGGTAAAATTTTCTGGGATATCAATTTGAGTTGTGTTACATACTCTTTCCTTAAAAATGAATTCGATCATATTACAACGTTTGGTTACACAAATTCCCTTCGAGTATAAAACAATCGAAAATCCCTCCCGTTCAATGCTTGAGTAAGGAGAATACTTTGACTAACTGTGTTTTTGGTTGCTATTTATGTTTAGGAAATTCTTAGATCTTCTCGTGTGATTTTTGTCTTTTGTGTGTCTTTCCTATGCATGTGCACACGTGTATATATATGAAATATTTTTCTTGAAATGATGCAACAATTCATCTATTTATTACAGACCGACGTAGCTATCATAATTATTAATTCTGAAATGATACGTCCGTCCACATGGTACGCATGTTGCACCACCACATTCAATGTATCGTGTTAATCTAATATCATCCTTATCCTTTCAATCAAGAGAAGTTAGGCAATACGCACCACAACATCATATTTATAATAAACTCTGAAATGATACATCTTTCTACTCTAGGATAAGACATGTTAGTCATCAGAATTCTAACCAACACAATTTTAATACTTATCCTAAAATTGTATGCTCGTAGATAGTTTATATTAAGTGTGCACTCCAAACCATCAAACCCATTTTAACATCCTAAACCCACAACTACTCTAATCCAATCATACTTAAATAGCTTATGTTTTGTAAAACACCGACAATCCTTCCCCATTTAAGTATTATCCTTGATTCGAAAAATCCAAAAACCAAACCAAACCAGTGCATAAATGAAAATATCTTGAAGATTGAATTTTCACATTAGTGAATCACACATTCCAAATATTCTAGAATCAGGGTGTCTGTAAAGATTGAACCCTTCAACCCATTTGAACACTTAAAGGTAATCCACATACAAGTTCAAATACAACTCAAAAGTTTAAACCTGACACTATATAAGCCATGTATCCATATTCATTCATGAGTGCATACAAAGCCAAGCCCGAGCTTATTAAAGAGGCTACACTTCGCACATAATATAGGTGAATATACTCTATCGTACACATGCAAATGTACATTGTCAAAGGATCCATTAAGAAGTTAAAACTTCAACCTAACTTTCATGCAAGTCCAAACATATTACCTTCGGAACATGAAATCACATGTTTCAATCTAAAAAAATAGGCCGTCCACATTGAATTTTACTCCAATGTTGTATTAGAGCGAAATTGGGTATCCCATCATCAAAGATTTAATTATAAACTCATCACAATCACTGACTTGTTTACTAAGGCCCTAACTAGTCACTTCGTCAAGTATTCCGCTAAATTGTGTTGATATCTTACAAAATCAACTCAAATCACACCAAGAGTTATTAACTCACGATACGCTATGCCTAGCACCCAAGTATCTAAATTTTCCATTATACACTTCACTATAAGCCTTAGCCACCTACCGGCTAAGGCCATAATGGAATTTTATATACCAAATTCCGCAACAATTCTGCCTCTTTATCAGCAGTTCACATAACCATTTCGACCTCTTTACCAGCAGTTGGGGTTTATACTAATTTTTGTTTCACCTCTTCCTAAGTAAAGAATGGTTGCCTTACTTTAATACTCTCGTTTCCTTTCATTTTTTCAAGAGCTAACACATTTATTTTACAAAATTCAAGAATAATGTATTCTAGTTCATTTTTCAACTTTTTCAGGAACCAACACATCCGTATTACAAAATTCTAGAATACCATGTTCTGAATCATAGACGGATAAATAAATTTAAAAATTTATATTCTCATCAGTTCATTTATTTGAAAATAATATTGTTGATAAATAAAGTCAATATTTGTCAGGATTTGAGTGAATATATAGAATATTCATCCTTAACACTTTCACAAAATAGGCTTCCATGTTTTTCATAAAAAATGCCATCATGGTCGTGATACTTCGGCTGGTCCGCCTTGACAGTGCCAAAATTCTTCTGCCTTCTTTATTATTATTTCTCTCAGTGTTTCTAACTGCTTTACATGTGCAATTAATTCCATGTTTCATTGCATGCGTACTACTTATTATAAACCAAGGAAAGTTCTATGTACTGCTAAGGTTTCTTCCTCTGCTTTGACAAAAAAATTAAATAATTACGCAATTCAAAATTGACAGCCAAAAAGTATAGTTGAACTAGTAAATTCTCAAAAACTTACCACGATTATTCTGAAAGTTAAAAAATGAGATGATTATGAAATTTGACAGGAGGATTTTGGCATGAAGCTCCACTACATCCATCCATCCATGCATGTACAATTCTTCACGAAATTAGGCCACCCGCTGCATATGTTGCACCATCGCATCCTTCTTACACATTTTCCCCGTCACACGCACAACCACACTTATCATAAAATATGTTCATGAAATACTATTTAAAATTGTTGGAGTAAGTGGTGTAATACTGTATTCCGATGGAATGGTAAAATCACACTCGAATGATTGTGGTAAAATTTTCTTGTATATCGATGTGAGTCGCATTACATACGCTCTCCTTACATAGTAATTCGGTCCTATTACAGTCTTGGCTTACCCAAATTCCCTTCGAGGATAAAACAATCGAGAATTCCTCATATTCTAGACTTGAATCAGGAGAATACTTTGAGTAACATGTGTTTTCGATTGCTATGCATGTTAGAGAAATTCTTAGTTTTTCCCGTGTGAGTTCTGTCTTCTGTGTGTCTTTGACATGCATGCGTACACATGTATATATGGGAAATTTTTCTTGAAACGATGCAATAGTTTATCTATTTATGATAAACCAACATAGCTATCAGACTTATAAATTCTGAAATGATGCATCTTTCCACACGATACATCCTTCCACATGGTAGGCATGTTGCACCACTACATTTATTGTATCGTCTTTATTAGACAGTAAATATGTAAATATTTAGTTACCTAGAATAACACAGTTGTAGATATGGCATGAATCTCTTGTACAATCTATTTATACTGAATAATAATGAACCACCCATTATGAGATTATGCAATCTTATATGGTATTAGAGTTACGGCAACCATAGATCGTTAAACTCTAAAATTTCCTCCTTTTTTGCTATGACAACAACACCTTTGATCCAATTAATTTGTTGTGCCACCACTGTAATTTGCTCATCCGATCGATAACAATATGTTCATCTGTTGTAATATGTTCATAGCCTTTGATCGGTAAATTTCTTTGTGCCACGACAACAAAGTTTGATCAACAAGCAACAAAGCTTCACATTATTTTTATTTTATTTGCCGCCGAGATTACTTTTTCAGTGGCTGCCAACGATGTCGAGACTGGGTCTTCTTTATCTGACAAGTAGCTCAGTGGTGACGCCATTCTTCCTTCATCACCGTAAAAATCATGTCTTCATCTTGTTTTCATTGTCTCTAATATCTAGCACAAAGTTTGAGTCTTAGATGGAATCAAGGTCACATACGCCTCTTGGGTACATTTGTTCAAGGTTCATGCCAAGGGTTACAAAATTCTTGCGCACATCGACTGTACGCCGCCTCCTGCCGAGAATGATATAGCCTTTGACACATGGTGTGAGATTGACTCCCATGTTCTTCAATAGATCTACGAAACATTGAGCGATGACCTCCTTTCTCAGGTTCTTGAGAATGAATCCACTACACAGCGTCCCTGGAGCAAGAGTTCAATTATTTGAAACTTGAAGATATACTGTATCTTGAGGCATACTGTCAGCGTTTGCGTGAACTTGCTGACCAATTGAAGGATGTCGATGCTTTGTTAGCGACCAACATCTAGTGGTTAAACTTAAAAGAGGTTTTCCAAGTGAATATGATACGGTTTCCTACTACATTCACCATGATGACGTTTGAGACTGCCTGTAGCATGCTTGAATTGGACCAACATCACCGTGATAACTGAGATGAACCTGCGGCAGCCATGGTAGTGCCACCGATGGCCCTTGGTCTCCAGCCAGATACACCTCATGCACCGATGTACACCGCCTCCTATAGCTCCAATCAACGACGACTCTACCGCGGAGGAAGCTGCGATCGCCAGCAACCCAACTCCATCGTTTTACAGTGGATGCTTCTACTACCCTGGGTGTCATAGTGGATTCCTCCACCATTGGCTTACCCCCACTAATCCGGGTTTGGTGCCCTTCTGGCAGCCCTGATATCCCGCTATGGCTTGCGGCCCATCGGTAAGAGGGTTCAACTAGTTGCTCCCGCCAGCTTTACCTCGCGGCTACGGCCAGGGCTAGGCGCATGTAGCCTACGTGAACGCTCATTAGCCGATGAACCTTGGTGAGGCGTTCCAAGCCTTGGCCATCTAGCCCAACGGTGACCCGAAGTGGTTCATTAATACTGGCACGTCATTCCACCACCTCGGATGTAGGTACTATGATTTCTCCTTTACATACGAACAATATTCATTCTATTCTTATTGTTAATGGCCATATTATTTTGGTTTATGGTTCTTGTATGTCTAAATTAACCACCCCAGGTCGTATCCTACACCATACCAACGTCCTACATACAGCTCACATTGTCAAAAACCTTATCTCTGTTTGTCAGTTTACAAAAGATAATAAAGTGACCGTTGAGTTTGACTCATTTGGTTTCTCTATGAAGGATTCTCAAAATGGGGAGACTATTTTGAGGAGCAATAGTGTAGGAGAGCTTCATCATTTTTCCCTATCAATTGTATATTTCCACTTCCATGCCTGCTCAGTCTTTTGTCACTTTTTCCCCGAACATCTGGAACTCACACCTTATCCTCCCGGTATCCCCATTCTTCATCATCTTCGATCTCCGTCATGCATTTCTTTCAATAAAGAGCATAGCTCTATTTTATGTAATTCTTGTCAAATCAGTAAGCATAAATGACTTTAGTTTGTTTTATTCCACTTCCACTATTGTTGCTTCATTTGATATTATTCATAGTGATTTGTGGACATTATCTCTTTTGAGAAAATAAATTACAAATATTACTTGGTCTTCATTGATAATTTTTCTCAATATGTTTGGGTTTGTCCTCTAAATTCAAGTCTTAGGTGTTTCAAAATTTGTGCAATTTCATGCTCATGTTCAAACCCAATTTCAGCACACATTAAATCATTTCAATGCGATCTTGGTCGTGAATTTCGATAACTCCCATTTCCATAACTTTGCCGCAAAGCACGACCTAGTCTTTCGCTATTTAGACCCAAAAACTTCCTCTCAAAATGATAAAGCTGAGTGCATGATTCGTAATCTAAATGAAATCATCCTAGCTCTACAATATCATGTGTCACTTCCGCCAACCTTCTGGGTGGAAGCTCTACACACTGCTCCTCATCTCCAAAACATCCTACCTATCAAAGTATTTACTTTCCGCTCTCCCGATTCCACACTATTTCTAAACGAACCTATATACGACCATCTCAGTATTTTTGGTTGTGCCTGTCACCCCAACCTTTCTGGAAAAATACCCCACGAACTATCACCTTGCTCTTCTCGTTGTGTCTTCCTCAACTATCCAAATGAATTCCAAGGATATCATTGTCTTGATCCGTCCACTGGAAAGGTTACTGTGTCCCGTCATGTCACATTTGATGAAACAGTCTTTCCTTTCTCCAAGTTGTCTCCACATCCGGTTATCATTTTTCTCGATCCATCTTTTGACCTTGTTTCTCATGTTATCCTCGATCATGTTGCGCCATCACCCCTGTCTTCCCTACACCTTCCTCTGATCCTTGTACCGACCCCTCCGTCTCCACATATACCCATGACGCTACCATCTGTGTCACTTCTACCCATCCTACCTTCACCCGTACTGCCTACTTCACTGCTCTCAGCCCACCGTCTCCCCACACCGCCTCTCACATTACCTCACACGCGGACCCTAAACACTTAACCCACCCATCCCATTCCACCACCCCACCCCGACAAACCCACCTCATGACCACCCGAGCAATGAGAGGCATTGCCAGGAGCTTTATTATCAATCGTCCCGACCACCATTTACCCCACTTCCTAAATCATCATCTCACATGGAATACTACCATGCAAGATGAATTTGGTACGTCAAAGGATAATCATATGTGGGACTTGGTACCTCACCCTGCTGATACTCATGTCATAAGTTGCATGTGGTTACATTGTCACAAGTCTCATTCCGATGACTCTCTGCAATGGTATAAATCTAATCTTGTGGTTAATGGGAAAAATCAACATGTTGGAATTGATTATGATAAAACATTTAGTCTTGTAGTTAAGCCCACAACCATTCATACTGTATTGAGCTTGGCGGTCTCTCTTTCTTAGCCAATACATCATCTAGATGTAAAGAATGCTTTTCTCTATGGCGACTTGCGTGAAAAAATTATATGCATCAGCCGCCTGGTTTTGTTGATCCTGCAGCGTCCCAGCATGCTAGCTGTATTCAGAAGTCTTTATATGGCCTCAAGCAGGCACCTATGGCTTGGTTCAAGAGATTTTCTACATTTGTTCCATCTTACGGCTTCACGAGCAGTTTTTGCGCCAATTCACTATTCATCCTGAATCGTGGTGGCCACATGACTTATTTTCTCTTATATGTCTATCATATTCTCCTCACTACTTCTAGTACTACACTTCTCCGCATCTCTGAACTGTCTCGAGAATTTTCTATGTCCGACCTTGGTGCTCTTCATCATTTTCTAGGTATTTCTGTTGGTAGCTCCTTCACTGGTTTATTTTATCACAGCAATAGTATGTTAGGGATATTATCGATCAGGCTTCTATGTCATCTTACAACCCATCGGCGACGCCCATTGATACTGGTGCCAAGCTTAACACCACCATCGGTTTTTTGCATGATGATTTTGATCTGTATATAAGTCTGGCTGGAGTTCTTCAGTACCTCACCATCACTCGTCTAGACATTACCTGTGTTGTACAACATGTTTGCTTATTTATGCATGCATCTCGGGAACCTCATATGCAACTAATTAAACGCATTTGAGGTATATTCAGGGTGCTATTAATTCTGGACTTCATTTGGTCAAGTCTCAGTTGCACACGATTACTGCTTATTTTGATGTGGATTGGGCTGGCTGTCCGGATTCTAGACGTTCAACTTCTGGCTATTGTGTATTTCTTGGCGACAACCTAGTGTCTTAGTCTTCCAAACGGCAGGCGACTATCTTTCGTTCCATTGCAGAAGCCGAATACAGGGTTGTTACAAATGCAGTCGCAGAACGAGTTGGTTACGTAACCTTGTCTATTGCAACAACATTTTTGTTGTGTACTTGTCCAGCAATCCAGTGCAACATCAACTAACCAAGCATGTTGAGCTTGATATTCATTTTGTCCGTTAGAAGGTTCGGGTTGGTTCCGTTAGTGTGCTTCATGTTCCAGCTGAGTACCAATATGTTGATATCTTTACGAAGGAACTACTACGCCATCTTTTTCTCCATTTTTTATCCAACCTGAGTGTTTGCCCTCCTGAGGGGGTGTATTAGATAGTAAATATGTAAATATTTAGTTACATAGAATAGCACAGTTGTAGATATGACATAACTCTCTTGTACAATCTATTTATACTGAATAATAACGAACCACCTATTACGGGATTACGCAATCTTACATGCTTAATCTAATATCATGTACCACCTATTCCTTTCAATCAAGAGAAGTTAGGAAATCCATACCACCACATCAGAATTATAATAAACTCTGAAATAATAAATCTTTTCACACCAGAATTGTTAGTCATAAGAATTTTAATACTTATTCTAAAATTGTAAATTCTTTGATAGTTTATACACGCGTGCACTTTACCCCACCAAACCTGTTTTAATAACATCTAAATCTCATAACTACTCGAATCCAATTATATTTAAATAGTTTGTGTTTAGTAAATCACAAACTAATTTTTGAAGAATGTGTGGAAGGATGAACAATCGATTTATGAGGCCCGTGCCCACCACTACTAGTCTACTAGTGCTGGTCAACTATTATAAAAATAAAGTACTGGTCAACTTGGAATTGCATGTTGACTTGGGACATTACCTCATAATTTAGGTACTCCATATGATGTCTTGGGACTTCTGAGTGCTTGACTTGAACTCCTGTAGTTGAAGTTTAAACCAAACAACCCCTTAAAAAATTATCATTATTTCTTCTAAATTCCACATAATCTTTTAACAACCAGGTCAAATATGAAACCAGCAGTTCAGCAGGAGTTTTCCCAATAGTTTTTCAAGTCTTGGATGAGGATTCTGGAGTGAAATGAGACGGAATTTTCGGCCTGCAAATCAGTTGAAACTTTCCATTTTTGTTCCTCTAGCATTAGTGTATATTCTACGTTAAAAGTTTTACCCTCTTCCTGGAAAAATAACAGAAGTACTTTTGGCTAGCTCTTTTATATAAGTTGATGTGAAAGAGAATAATTGCGAAAAAATGAAAGTTATTAAGGAATAGTAATATTGTTTGTAATTATAATTAGATTAGAATACATTTTCTAGTCTGGTATATGTTGTACTACTATATAATATACTCCAGAGCATGAATACAAACACACAATTATTACACCGTAAATATTCTTCATGGTATCAGAGCCTAAAATCCTGAAAACCTAAAGAAAATTTTCATTCTCTTCCGAGCAGCCGCCGCTGACCGCGCCACTGTCTCCAACCGAACGTCGCCGCTGCTCGCCGTGCCTTGCTTCCGCCGCTGATCTGTTGCTTTCCTTCCGCCGCCGATTCCCTTCCGACGATGTGCCACGCGCCACCGCCGCTCGCCAGGCGCCGCTTGGTCTGTGCTCTATTCTGCCGATCTACTACCTTCCATTGATTCGCACCTATATCTGGTCCAGGTTCAAGTTCTGATGCCGCTGAATAGGCCCGCATAAATGCTGAAGCCGAGACTGCTAAACTAAATAACCTCAATGCCACTGATATGATTGCAGCTTTACTTAAACAGTTACAATTGCAATCTGACACTAGGGTTAATGTACAGTCTGTACCTACGGGTCGTTTTATGCAAGACCCATACTTCCTCAATACGTCCGATGGCCCGGGTTTGTCAATCTGTCCCGTCAAACTTAAAGGAGATGAGAATTACCTGGAATGGTCTAATGTTATCTACGGTGCTATGCTTGCTAAGAAGAAGAATGATTTCATTGATGGAACCATTACTAAACCTCCAGATGATCATCCGGATGCGGTTGAATGGCCTGGAATTAATCCTACCATGGTGTGTTGGGTTTTGCAAACCTTGGATCCACCATTACGTTCTTCTACCAATTACTATCCCACGGTGAAGGAATTGTGAGATGATTTAAAGGCGCATTTTACCCTTGAAAATGGTCTGAAAATTCTACAGATGTGTGAAGATATTCAGAACTGTCGACAGAATGGTCAGACCGTTGCCATTTATTTTGGCCACCTGAAGAAGCTGTTTGGTGATTACAACTCCCTTCAGCCTCCTTTAGTTTGCACCTACGAAGCTTGTAAACCTCTGTGCACTTGCAACCATGCTGCCAACGCCTTCCTCGAACATGAGAAAGATATGATCTACCAGTTTCTCTTGGGTCTCGACGAAGGCTATCATACCTTGCGCTCCAACATCATGACCATCGATCCACTCCCACCGGTCATGCGTGTCTATGCTCTTGTTGCTCAGGATGAGAATCACAGATCTGTTGTTCGTTCTCGTGACACTTCAACTTACTCACTAGCATATGTTGCATGCCGCCCACCATCTTCGGGTTCTTCATCAGCTAGTCTCACTTCAACTAACCGTAAGAATCTGATATGTTCGTAATGTCATCGCAAGGGCCATGATAAAGATGCCAGTTTCAAGCTCACTAGAGTACCTGATTGGTTCAAGAATTTGAACTAGAAGACCAAGAAACTGGGGCTAAACCAGCCGACCGCCGTGCCCGACGGACCAACGGCCGACGGCCGTCCGGCGCCACCGCCATTTACCGGCGCTGTCATCCCTCCTCCGGGACACGATGTCCCAGCCTCCCGGTTTGTTCCTGCCCATTCTGATTTTGGTTCTGCTCTGTCTGATGACCAATAAAGTACGACCTTACATTTATTTAATCAGTTTAATGTTGTGTCTGATCATGGGTCAGGTAAGTCTACTCTACCATGAATACTTGATACAAGAGCCTCATATCACATGACCATTGACAAGGGTTCTCTCTTTGATATTACTACTGTTGTGCATATCGTGAATGTTTTGCTGCCTGATGGTTCTGTTTCATCTGCGAGTCAATATGGTATCATTCGTTTCGGGGATGTTACCCTTACTCATGTGCTCTACATACCCTCTCTGCATTGCCATTTATTATCATGTTCTAGATTGTTATCTGCATTAAATTGTCTAGCTTTGTTTACTGAAAATTATTGCATTTTACAAAAAATCAGTACGAGGAATGTGATTGTTATGGGTGAACAGCAAGGGGGGTTTATTGGCTTTGTGTACTGGATCCGAATGTTCGTATCTCGTAGTCTCTACGTACAGTTGCTTCAGTTTCTTCTTCTGATTTATGGCATCAGCGTCTTGGGCATCCCTCCTCTACGATGTTGTCTTCTATCTCTACAATTGATTTTAGCACAAATAAAGTTTATGTTCCTTGCTCTGTCTGTCATAGAGCAAAACAGACTAGACATAGTTTTCCTTTGAGTACTACAAATGCTACGTCTTTATTTGAATTAATACATTGTGATGTTTGGGGTCCTTATAAAACACCATCTTCTAGTGGTGCATTTTATTTTTTAACTATAGTTGATAATTACTCCTGCTCTGTTTGGTTTATTTACTAGTTGCTAAGTCTGATGTACAATCTAGATTTAGCAAATTTTGTGCTTTGATCAAGAATCGGTTTGGCCGTGTGGTTAAGCATGTCCGAGCTGATAATGATACAGAATATCTGCCTTTGAGATTATAATTTGATGAGTCTGGGATCATTTTTCAGACATCTATGGTTGATACACCACAGCAGAATGGTCATGTTGAGCGCAAGCATCACCATTTGCTAAATGTGGGTCGTGCTTTACGTGTCCAAGCCAATCTGCCTACTGAGTTCTGGGAGAATGTGTTCTTACTGCTGCTTATCTGATTAATTGGACACCCACAAAGAAACTTGACGGGCGTGCATCGTTTGAGTTACTTCATGGACGTCCTCCAAATTATAAAGCTTTAAGAGTCTTCGGTTGTTTTTGCTTTGCTTTATATGTTTCCAGATTCCATGACAAGTTTGCTCCGCGAAGTCTCAGATGTTTGTTTCTTGGGTATCCTACCGTAAAGAAAGGATATTGTCTTTTTGACTTGGAAACCCGTACTTACTTCAACAGCCGGGATGCTAATTTTTATGAAGTCCGGTTTTCGTACAGTGCCAACCCGGAGAACCTTCAGCCGTTCGCAGCTTCACCGATGCCGATGGCCACCTTACCGCCAGCGGCGGCACCGCTAGACATCATCTACACTCTATTGGCTGTTCACCTCCCGATGCCACCAGCGATTGATGTGCCAGCAGAGCCGGCCGCGCGTGACTCGCCATCGAATGCCGAGCTCAATGCGCCACCCGATGTCGTTGTCAATGCGTCTCTGGTTGCCAAGCTCTACGTGCCTCTAGTTCTTGATGATCATGCGCTTCCAGATGTTTCAGTGCCTCCTCCATCTACTTTGTCTCAACCACTAGCTACGTCGACTCAGAATCCAGCATCGTCATCTTTGGCTGAGCTGCCAACTGTGCGACAGAGTGGTCGTTCTCGTCGACCTCCTATTTACCTGCATGACTATGTCTGCTCTATTGATGATATTAATAAACCCCCCACTGCTACGATCGCACCTACGCCATCATATTCCTCAGGTGCACTTTATCCTTTAACTGATTTTGTAAATTGTAATAAATTTTCTAGTACGCATTCTAGATTTTTGGGTGCAGTAACTTCTAGTGCAG